>WSXT02157052.1:0-10145 GCA_011762715.2 Neuroterus valhalla | reverse complement strand
AAATTTTCTTTTGTGAAAGTCGAATTTTTTTTCGGGAAAAAACCCCCCCCCCCCCCCCCAGAAAATGAACCTCCTTGGTATTTCGGGAAATAGGTTCATCCTTTGTGGTTGGACCGAACTCTTTTGTTTTACGTAGTCGATGAATTGTTTTTCTGTTGCAATTTCATATTTTTGGTGGTCATGAGAATATTATTCAATTATCTATTTTTTTACTTTCACTAAGACTCAATTAATTTATTTATAACTTGACTAGTTCTTGTTCGTGTGCAGCTCAGTGTGCAATTTAACCAATAACAATTTGTTTACAATAATAAAGTGTAAACAAGTTAATAAGCTTACCCCGAAAGGGGTATGGCTTGATGGTAGAATAATAAAAATAATTTAGGATTTAAACTCAAGAATTTTGATAGTTTCAAGTTATATCAAATATTTACTATTTCAAACTGCGAATTCACAGTTGTCCATTAGGGCTCGTGTGGAAAAATCTTCTGGCGGGGGCCCGGTCCAGACCAGATCATCTTTTTTTTCCCATCTTGACGCTGTCCAAAGATCTAGCGTGGGACTAGCAAGTGTGACGTTCTTTCTAGCTAGCACTTGAAAAGACCATCTAGTTTGCCATTAGTTATAGGCTGGTGTCTATAAGGTGTTAAAAAAACTCTTATTCCAACAGTGTGAATTTCTTATTTTCTATTATTCTAGAACCTTGTATTATTTACGAAATATGTTAAACGAAACTTTTTTGATTACCTGTAGAATTTTTTTGTACTGAAGAAGCTGATCAGCGAAAGTCTTGGGCCATACCAGACCTTCCAGACTAGACGATATAATGTCAGACCTGGGCCAAACTAGTGCTGGACCTACGCCATATCAGAACTACCAGGCTTGACAGTCTAAATAAACCCAGACCTGGACCAGACCTGACACCAGACTGTTATGCGATTTTCCCAGAAGGGAGTTTGTCGAATCAAAAACGTTAAAATTTTAAAGACTTCCGTATATGAAGTGTTCATAATGAAACGATATACAATGTAAGGCTTTAACATTGTAGATTCTGAAATTAAAATAATAGATGCAAGCAACATTCATGGAGGTAAATATTTGTGTTGAGAACTTTGAAAGAACTGCATTTCTTTTTCCAACAAAATCGTTATTTATATTTAGGTATAGTTCAAACCTGAACTATACATGCTCTCCTGTGCAGGAATTTCAGCGTGGTGCCGGCCGGGCCCTCATCTGGCAGAATGTGGCCCCAGTCGGGCAAGCCTGTTAGCGCCAGATCCGAAATGAAACGGCCAACCCGATCGGGGCCAGACTGGCACGTCCATAAGGATGACCCGCTCTGGCCCCTATCAGATCCCTGTCTAATTTTATTCTCCCAGCCATATTATATTTGAACATGGAAAGTAAGGTTATGGTTCTGAAAATGCTAAAGCAGCTGTATTCTTTTTCAATACACTTATGTTGTTAATAAAAATCTACTCAACTCTTTTCATGATACAACAATACGACAGGATCAAACGTCGTTTGTATAACACTTAAGCGTTATTAACTACAAGAATCAAGATAAAAATCCGTTTAAGTTGTTTCGATCAAAATCAGTAAATCTTAAGGACTAAAGGAGGGATTGTAATCCGTTCACGAGCACTTCACATTTATTTTTAATACTTCGCCGACTCGGTGTTTCTTTGAAACTTATTTTCGATAATCTGGTTATTTTGAAGGAAATAACTTTCATAATTAACTAAGGTACATTAACGCAAATCTTTCAAATCGCTCCACGTGGCTTTACTACGTGTTCTCTTTCTCAAGTTGCCTTTCCTGCGAAACAGTTGACCGATCCGATTGCAGACATTCGAGATAAGCGCGGTAAATTCAAACATGAACAGATACAAAAGATAACAATACCAACTTGATAATTGAATTTTTCATATATTAATCAAATGTAAATATTTTATTTAGAATTTAAAAATTATTTGAATTACTTTAACGCATTTTGTTTGTTGTCTTCATTTCTTCACATTGTAAAATAATTCGGTAATACTGCAGAAACACGGCTTTCCCGGATTTCCTCATTTTATTTTCAGTTACTATTATAATACCTCTTTTTAATAATAGAAAACATGAACCAGTTGGGTAAGCGAGATGATTATGTTTTCTTCAATATTTCTTCGATCCAAGGGCTGTCTTAAACTTGGAAAAACGGTCGGGTGGGGACGTGTACAAATTACGTGAGGCATTTGAGGGGAGGGGGGTCAGAAAAATCTTACGCCTATGTTAAGTTACATATACTTACCATAGAAAAAGCCTTACGTAAGGGGGTGGGGGTTCAAAATCCAAAAAATAACCTTTACGTAATTTGTACATGTCTCCCGTGTGTTTAAATGTTTGGTTACATTTCTCTTAGTTCGTCACATAACCTCAAAATAAGTAAGCACGTAAAACTCTCATTATTTTTGCTCAAGTAATGTGAAGGAGTTACTTAAGTCACATCAAACCACTATTCCACCCTACAATAAAGATTATAAAATTTTAGAAAACCAATATTTTTCAGCATAACGATAACTTATAACAGCAAGAAAAAATTCTTCTGTGTAAAGTATATAAAGTTTGTTTTAGATTTTTTGATTTCGCTAATAATATGAAATATAAAAAAGGAACGAAAAACGAAGATGATGAAAATTTGAATTATTTGAAAATCCTTATTTAGCACCGTACGAAATGCGAATGGGAGAGAACCTTCGGCTTTTATAATATATAACAAAAAAGATGGCGCTGCAATAAATAACAGGCGGGATCGCCCCAATGTGGTTCCGGCCCGAACCACGGAAATAGCCATGCTACAGCCACGTATGGCAAACCCGATCGGGGCCACACCGGAAATCTGGACCAAATTGGGCAATTTCTGCACGGGCTATACTGACACCAAAATTCCAGGGTACATATTTGCCAATGCTAAATGATACAGTTTCCATTGTTTTTTTGTTAAAAATTTTGGTTCTGCATTTAAATTGATATTGTAGAATTTTGAGAGGTTTAACTCAAAATTTATTAATGACTGATATTGAAGAATTTTAATTTGAATGAATAAACTTGCAACTGTTCCAGGGGAAGAAAATTTTTAGCTTTATAATCCTAATTTGAAAACGGCAGTTTCAAACACAATCGAGAGACTCAGCAGTTGCTGCAGTCTTCCGTTATAACTACACTTTTTCGAATTTTCATAAAAAATATTCTCAATAACGTTATATATCAATTGTTTGATAACCTCCTTCATAGCCTCTTTGACTTTGAATGTTTCGCCCAAATCCATTCAAAAAATTAGAAACAACAGACAATACATGTGCGTCCAATAAATAAAGTAAACTCCACTTTTGCACTTGAATTCCGATTCGATTTTTGGATTCTAGTGCGATGAAATTATCATTTTTATTACATATTAGTTGGATCATCAAGATTCTTATTATTCCAATTGAAAATTTTCTTATCCATGCAGTTTTTAATGCCTATAATTCGACACGAATTGTTTTGGCACATCGAAAATATTTGGTACACGAGCACCAAATTTTCGTGAAGCTATAATTCTTGGGTTCAATCTTTCCATATTATTTTCGTACATCAATGTTGATTAATGCATCATGCATGTGCAAAATTAAATTATGTGTATACAAATACGCAATGATAAATTTTTTTTATTCGAAGAGTTCGCGGGACTCTCCCAATCTTGGGGCCTGGGGCTATAGCCCCTGCTAGCCCCTCTCCTAATCCGCCCCTGCTCCCCTGCCCCAGGTTGTCTAGGGATGGGCCTTTCTCTCAAAAAGGTCGATTCATGAATCGATCCATGATCGGAATCATTAAGGTCGATTCAGGAAAAAAATCGAATCAAAAGAATCGATTTTCAAAGAATCGATCTTTCAAGATCCATATAAAAATGTCCTAAATAGTTTAGATTTACCGGTAAAACATTACATTTATTCAGATTTTATTGAAATGATTGCAGATCGACAATTAGACACTGTTCATTTCTATTATCACAGTTTTTGCAAGTCGGCTGGTGAAAGTCTGCTTCTTTTATCCGTTAAAATATTTCCTGCTCTAGAAAATAATCTTTCTGATAGTACAGAAGTTGTGACAACTGGCAAAAGTGGTGGTCTCGTGCAGTTTCGTAAGCGGTTGATTCAGGTAATTTTGTAAGTCAGTTAATCTGTCATTTTGACTTCTTTCTTCGAAAATTGTACTTTGAACGCTCAGGAGTTTTTCGTGATGTGACCATAAATCATTATCAGAGCGACTAATTGCGTCGATGAAAAGTGTAGTCGCTTGAATCGAAGATCCAGAATTTTTGGCACCGCCAAAATTCGATTTCTCTCTTTTTTTCCAAATCCCTTTGCAATGTTAGATTGCAATCAGTCTATTAAAGTTAGCCCAGTTTCTGTACGTGTGACGTACTTTATGGACGTGCCCTTAGGGTCATTTATTATGAGAATATAGGTAAAGAGCGAAGCTTATGGCGAATGTCATATATTCGACTGCAGTCGAGTTGCGTCCGATGGTCGAAATCCACAGGGGGTCTAGCTTAAATTCGTTCTCTCTATCTCTCTTCCTCCACTAGTCGACTGGCGGCCGTAAAATGAGAGGAATGGGGGTAGTTCAGAAAGGATGCAATTGCTTCAAAAGTTTCAACCACCACTAACATTTTCTTATGTAGCTTCAGAATGCAAAAAGCTTACTGGTGTGACTTTTAGTCTTTAAGTAATTTATGTGGATTTCGAAATCTGTATTCTTTAAACTATCCGCACAGTAATTAACAATTCCATTTCCGTTAAAGGTTGTAGATTTCATTTAGGCTAATTTTGGTGCCGGAAAATTCAAGACCCAGAAGTAAGCAATGAATATAAGAAGGCGAATTCAGAAATCAGTTCTTTTTCGAGAATATTTTTTGGTCGTGCTTTTTCAGATCCATCCGAAATTGAAACATTTTTTAATAAAGAACTAAAGCCGATTCAACCATCAGACAAAAGAGTCGAACAACTCTGCAATTAGATTTAAAATATATATATTTCAAGCTATTCCAGTTTTCCACCTAAAATTCGGAGTGGATTTTCTCCAACCACAATACTTACAACGAATTGTTTTGGGAAGCATATCATTCAAAATTGAACACAATGTTCAACTGTTCCCATCCTTAAATTTATCATTTCATATAAGCTTTAAAGGGGGTTCAAAATGAGAAGCAAAGGTGGAAGGAGGTGAGAAATTTTAGAGAAAGAAAAATTTCTTATTGATACAAAGTTGTCTTTGCAAGTAGGTTTCATAACTAGACTCCAATTTGTTCGTGAAGTCTCGCACAAATTTTTACCTGTGTAGGGTAAAGATGAAAATGAACTGAAAATAGCAAACTATTCAAATATTATTTATTACGTGACGATTGCTTTCTTTATTATATTTCTGTCAAAAAACAGTGAAAAGCAAGATATTCAAATATTATTGTAAGCGAGACAATCGCTATTTTTATTATGTTTTTATCAAAAAATAGTAAATAGCAAGATATTTAAATATTATTATATACGTGTCAATTTTTATTATGTCTTCATCTGAAAAAAGTAAATAACAAGCTATTCCAGTTTTAGCTCAAAGTGAATTAAATTATAAGTATTATAGTAGAGAACGCTGCTAGTCCTAAGCTGGATGAAGTGCGAAGGGAAAAAGAGGAAAATAAGATGTTTGTTCGAAATTCTTAAAAAGTCATTCAAACTAGTTAGTCGTGAAATAGGGTAAGAAGGAAGATAGGTGAAGCAGCGAGTGGAGAGGGAAAGAAGGAACGGAGGGCGAGGACGCAAATCAGTCAGGCTCCCTGTGAGTTTCGACCATAGGACGCAACTCGACCGCACCGATATATTCTGCGCTGTTGTAAAGTACTCTTCAATTATTAAATCAGTTTTAATGAATTGTTTTGGAAACATTAGTTTTTTATTTCCCTCTTCTGTAATAATTGTTGAATCTGAAAAGTTACAAGGCTGATGTATCATTGTCATTCACAATTATCAGAAGGGCTCATAAAATAACAAATTGTAAATTGAACCCTGATTTCAGTGTACCATTTACGTGCAAATAAAACCTTGCAATTAGGAACGCCAAGTTGGCTAACTCCTACGATAAAAAGTCCCTTTTCATAAGTTGCATCAGTCACGCAATGACACAAACCGATTCTTTTTGCACTGCAATAATGTGTCTTAATATCATTTTCGCGACTCGCCGCGGGGAGGATGGTTTATTGATGTTTCGAATTTCTATCTTTTCGTTCGTTCTATTCATGAGCAATGTACTGTTTTATGCTTTCGATGATTATAGAGTTAGCCTAGGGTATGACAAAAGCTTCTGTTTTGCTAATACAAATATGATTGCACGTTACGTATATGCGGTGAATCATTGATGAATTTTCAAGTCTCTTTTGTATATTGTAACAAAAGCACACTACAGATGTGCCACGTTCAGACTTATTTAAATCGTTGCTGCAGAAGTTTAATTTATTAATCCATGAATTTAACAATAATCTTAGCATCAGAATCAATGATTTTAAGACCTTTGTGAACCTAGATTTTGTGAAAACTATTTCGAATTGAAGATTTCGATTTTGTCGGGCTGAAAACATTCTTTTCATTCCGAATCACCGGATGTCGAAGATTTTAATAATTTTCTTCCTATTGCGGCTATATCGACCATTCACTTATCGATTCTGCTGAGAGGAGTCAACCCAGTCAGTGGTTAAACTTTAAATCTCCCAATTTGCGGCAATAAAAACAGAAAAACCTAATAAACACCTTGTATTGTCGGTTCGAACTTCCTCGTGCGTGAAATCAATGTATTTTTCCTTTTCATTGATATATTCTCGTGGTCAACTGGTGGTAGGTCTACTTTTTGGGGCATATCAAATGTGGTGTACTCGCTTAAATAAAGGCAAAGGGCCTGGGAACAAAAATTCACCTTTCAGAAATATATCACGCAAAGCCACAAGGAGTCGCAAAAAAAGATCTCGGATCGTGTATTGTAACAAATCGTGAAATCTGTCACGTTTAGGCACTTTGATAAAGAAGTTATTGTAGCGAAAGAGGACATTGTTCCAATTGATGTAAATTCAGTGTGAGAATCTTTTAAATCGACGATTTGAATAATTCAAATAAAGTTCAATTTGGATAAAAATCAGCCTTGAGAGTGAAAATTATAAATTTGGATTCCTAAATTGCCATTCTTAATTTTAAGTCATCCAAATTACTTGCAAAGATTAGACAGTCAAGAATTGAAAACCGTCATTTTGGATTTGAAATATTCCGCAAATGAAGATCCACAAGCAATGCTCGAAAAATTTTCAACTCATGCCCCAACATTTTGAAATGATGGAAAATTTCAATCTTAGTCATGCATTTTGGAAGAAACAGAGTTAGATAACAAGTTTGTTAATTTAACAGTTGTTTCACAATAGTTTTTCAAAATAATAAATTTGGAATTTTTTGGACCCCTCAGTAGTAGGTGCTCTCAAAATTGGTAGCCTTTTGATTTATGAAGTATTCTGAACAAAAAGATTTTTTAACTGAAATCCTTGAAAATATAAATTTTAAATTCAAATACATAGTTCGAAATAGGATTCTAATTTGATTTCGAACACAATTTTCCTTGTTTTTTTTTTTTTTTTACTAACGTCATATAAAATTTTATGGAGCTAGATATAAGTCCGACAAGCCTAAAAAATCAAACTTTTTCTATTTCGAAAAATGTCGCTATAAGAATTTTCTGAAACTTGAATGTTTTTTCAATAAGGAAATTTTGTCCTAATGCTTATATTTGGTTATTCAGTATGAATGACTAAAAAATCGAATGAAGCCCAATGTTTTCTACATTAGGCGAATTAATTTCCTCAATAGCCCCTATTATATTTGATTGAATTTAAACTCTGAATGAAATTGAAAATTTTTTCATTTCATATGTACCAAAAAGAAGACTTGTTGAGTTTCTGGAGAAACGACCTTTCTGATCGTAATGTATTGAAATGCAAGTCATGCCAGGATCGTTCTCGCGGATCAACTTCTCATGCGTTATCCCCTTTATAGGCCTTTCGGTAGTAGTGATCTGATTTCGAGAGAGATTTCTTTTTTGTTTCCATGTTGGCTTGTCGAGGCGTGTCGACTCGTCGTTTTTCGAGGATCGTTAATTAAATTTATAAGAAGCAACCGTGAGACTTGATCCGGGACACCTCCGTGAACAAGTACCGGGTGGCATGTATATGGATACGTCTCGGTATTTATCTTACGGTGTCTCAATTCTTTCATTATAGCTTTTACTTCTGCATATTAAGCTACTTCTTTTCATTTCGATCTTTCTATTACTAATTTTAATCGGTATGTTTCAATACTTAATTGAGTAATTAATGCCTTATTTGTTTCTCTTTGGTCAATCCAAGTTTTGACTTTCGATATTATGTATCAACGATATTCTTATGGTTCGAATAAGGTCAAATCAGACTAAATTTCTATTCATAGCATTTAGATAGTGTTTTCAAGTAATAATTAAGGGTTTTGAAATAATGGTTATATAAAAAATGATTTTAATAAATCACTTGTGTAGAGTATTCTCGTTCAAATCTTTTATTGGTCAAAGCCGAATCACATTTGCGAAATTGTGTTTATAACATTGTGCAGAGTTTCACGGAGTTGAATTTAATTAAAGTGTTTACTCGTGCAAAGATTTATGGTGTAGATTCAATTAAAATTCGCTAGATATAAATAAATTATCATTTTATGTAGGCGTGTTAAAGTTCAATTCGAAAGAGTTTTGTTTAATAAATAGGATTAGAGAAGCCCCTGCGTGTATATAAGTCACGAAGAATTTTCAGGTATAATGTTTGATTTTCTGATATCACCAGAGCCTATTGAAGACATAAGAAGTCGAAAATTTTGAAATAATTTTTAATGTCCAGAATTTGTAGTAGTCCTGTATTAAACTTTCCAGTTTTAACTTTTCAATTTTAGAATACTTGTATAAAATATTTCAATTTCTACAATACTGTACACATCTTATTTTCAATCTTATTGTAATTTTTTTCAATAAAGATTATACCTATAAGTCCAAGACAGCAAAAATAAAAAAGTAAAAATACTTATCCAAAAGTTCGCCCTGTGTGTGGGCACTAGGGTGGTCCAAAATTTTTTTTTCGGATTTTTGTCCAAAACGCCCGGAAATCGATTCAAATCCATAAAAAAAAACATTAATTTTTTCATTTTGAAAAAAAAATATTTAGAGGTGGCGCAAGCCCCATGCAGTTTAACACATATTTTCCATACGAAAAAAATACGTTTTTGTAAATTTTATTCAGAATTCTCAGTATTAGGTGGATGGAGTTTGAAATCCACCATTTCTCATCACAATTAGTCACAAAATGCGAATAAAATATTACTTTTCAAATATCATCCCCATGAGTCTGTTTTATAGCGTCCCAAAAACCCCGCAAAAGTGAATAAGTGGATGTTTCAAGTTTTTGGCGCTAATTATGATTTTTTGTGGTTTTTTTAACGCAGACTATTTCAAATACATGAGATACTACTTTATACTGATAATTAGATGTTTATTTCAATTGTATAAACAGTTTGTTATTGTTTGCAGCAACTTTCTCTTAGAAAAGGGTTAGAAAGTCAAGGTTCTTTCTGAATTTTTCAACTGATCTTCAACGTGTGTGTTAAAGCGAGGTAATAATCAATTAAAGTTAACAAAAATAATTATTTAAACAATTTGGTATTATTTATAATAATATTCTCTTAGAATAATGCTACAAAGTTGTGGTTTTTCTGGAATTTCCAACTTTTTGTTCACTTTTCACCTAAAGTAAGTGATTATTCAATTTAATTTGGCAAAAATAATTGTTCCAACAATTTATTATCATTGCTCATAATATTTTCTTTGCTTGGTGGTAGAAACTTGCGGCTTTTTTCTGAAATTTTCATCTTTTTGCCCACTTTTCACTTGAAGTGAGTTAATATTTAATTTAATTCAACAAAAATATTTGTTTAAACAAATTATTATTGTTTATGGCTTTCTTCTCTTAGATAAGTGCTAAAAAGTTGCGAATTCTCCTAAACTCTTAAGCTTTTTGTCCACTT
>WSXT02157041.1:0-10145 GCA_011762715.2 Neuroterus valhalla | reverse complement strand
AGTGTTACAGAACTGCTACATCCATTTGGGGACGACATTACTCGGACCATGGTCTAAGTATGTTCTTATCCTGTTACCGAACATGTTCTTTTCTGTTCTAGAACTGTTACATCACAGTTATAGAACAGTGTCCGCTGGGCTTGTTCCCAGGTTTTCTTGTGTAATTTTTCCATTTCCCACTATGGGTCATTGTTGAAATTTTAGGACAAAAAGCAAATTTTTCTTGAAATTAGTCTGATTCCCGACCAAAAGATACGAATTCTCAGCGGAAACATTTGATATTAAAGCAAATGATTGAATTTTCTGGATAAAAAGTGTGATTCACAATCTGGAAATACGAATTTTCATCAGAACATTCAAATTTTTTACTAAATGTGATGATTTTCTATGAAAATTGTTGAACTTCGAAAAGAATAATTTATTTTCCAAACAAATTTAAAATTTACGTACGGAAAATACCATGTTTTAACCAAGAAAAGTTGAATCAAAAGAGATGAATTTTTTGACCAAAAATGGAATAGTCAAAAGTGAATTCCGAAGAGAGGGAGTTTAGCAAAGATCTATTTCAAAAAAAGATATTAATTCATGGAAAATGAAGTTAGACCTTCAACATTATACATAAATTTCTAGTCAAAAAAAAGAAAATTTTCAAACCAAACAGTTGCATTTATTATTTTCCAACCTCCAAAAAAAAATTTTATTATTTTTAATACAATTATTTACAATTGTGGATACAACTATTCTCCAAGTTATTGAAAAAATAAAGCTTTGTTATGCGCTGGCAGCTGCAGCGCAGAAGGACAACTCGCTGTCGACAAGAGCCAGAGAGGGAGAAGGTTCGGCAGGTAGCTGTCGACAATGAGACGGTAACCCGCTAATCCTTCCTCCTACTCCCCTTGTTTTTTCCTAATTTTATAAATATAATTGGAAGCCACCTTCCCTGCTATTTGGGTTTGCTGATTTTATTCTCTGAATCCTTTGTATTTTTTTTCCTCATCCTAAATGAGAAGAAATTAGTTTTATGTAAAATTTGACTTCGTAAGTTCCTGTCGAATCCCCACGTTTTGAGATCCCTTGAGAAAAAAAAAGATTTTTACAAAGGGGTCTGTCTGTATGTCTGTAGCCTGTAGTCTGTCGTATATTGAGGCATGACAACTTTCAAAATATTTATCAGATTGGATTGTTCTATGACACATTTTTTCAAGGCCTAAAAAGAAGGAACAAGTTCATGAACCATCCATTTCTAAACAACGGTTCTGGTTTTATCAATCTATTCTTTGTGAAGACGTGAAGTTTTTGGTTTTTTCATGATAGCGAACTAGACGAGATAAGAAAAGCCATTTCACAGCCAAACTGTAAGAGAAAAGAAGGAATATTTAAAAGCACATCCAAACTATGCAAGATATGAATTTAGAGGGAAAATGTGATAAGAATGTGTTCCTAAGTTCGACTTGCCTATTATTTTAATCTTATTTTGTCCCACCTAAGTTTTGTCCAATTTTTATCTTCTTCTGTTCTATTCCTAACTTTCTTTGTATATTTTTCCTACATCTTTGTATCTTTGCGCTTTCAAAACCTTTACCTTCAACTCCTTCCACATTTCATTCAACATTATCTTACCTAATTTTGATTATTTGGTTCTCCACATTATTTTGATATGCTTCCTCTGCCCAGCTTCTCTCACAATCAATTCTTCCACATTCTTCATCCCACCCCTCTTTATCCTACTTTTTAGGGATCAGCTTTCAGGATTATATAACTAATTAAGTACTAGCATATTAATTAAAACATGCATCTTTAGATTTAACAGCTTTAGAAGCGAAAGATCGAAATTCGACAAGATATGTTTTCCAAAATTGGATTGCATCATAGCTCTACACACAAGATTCTAAATTTTAAAAATTCTCCTTCGAGCAATTTCTCACGAGGAACTGTAATTGTTCTATATAGGTAGTATCGCCTTTTCTCATGGCTTACCGGGTACCAACGATATTAAAGTGAATTGGAAGGAGAGAAAAAGGAGCACATTCGCCCCTCAAGCTTTCTGGAATACCTCTTCGAATTGTCAAGAAAATTTTACAAAAAAACTTTTCTTTGCGTTCTGAAATATAGGCTTGGAAGATTTTAATTAAGTCCGCTATGCAATATTGAGTTTCGAATTGCCAGATCTGGTTGAGGTCCAAGTTTCTGATAAGAATCGTTTGAAGACATGAAAAGCATGCATGCATAATTTTTTTTTATGGAGAAAAATAATGCGATAGTTTTTTACATGAGCAACAATCCCATAAGGCTTTCCACCAATATTTTACTCCTTTTCTCTCCTAACTGGAAAGTTAGAACGAAATCACTTAATCAGAATAAAATATATTTATGATGAGTTTAGAATATTTCGATACTTGAGTTCTTGATCATTAAGAAAAACCTTTGGAATATTCTGGAATATCTTCCAAATCACGGCACACTGTTATAATTGTAACATTCAATTCTATAATTTAATCAAATAGCTATATCGAATTTTAAATCTAAACATTTTTTCCTTTGAAAATCTTTAGTTTTAATTCTGTGACTATGAGGATAGTTCCACTTTGCGCAAAGTTTTGAAAATGACTTTTTGGAATATATGGTTGAATTTATTGTTAAATTTCGAGTGGATCTAATTATATATCGTTGAATTTTTTACTTCTGTTCTTGAAAACCATCTAATTTTGGGAATCAATAAAATTTTTATTTCATACCTCTCAATCGAGCTCAATAATTCTCCTGTCCAGTATAAGGCATACAATTTTCATTTTTCCGATATCAAATTTTGATATGAATGGTTATAAAATTATTATATTCTGGTGAAAAAATATTACTTGGAGACATGAATGGCTGGGTTGCGTGCAACGCGAAAGTACCGACAGAGTACTTGGTCATTTCGGAAACACAAAAACGAATGGCTATAGGGGTAAATTGCTTAGTTCATGCTTAGATAAAAATTTGTTCTTTAAGAAACACTTGCCTTATGCATACAATGATACAATGTATACTTGGTGAAAGGCCATAGTATGAGCGACTTTGTTGTAGCAGATGGAAAACTGAAAAGACTTGTTAAAGATACAAGAAGTATGAGAGGTTCTGAATGCGGAACGGATCACTATCTCATAGTTCCAAAAATAAACCTAGGTCAAGGTTGTAAGGGAAGGAGATTTATTAATGAAACGAAGCAGTCGCGAGTGAGGACTGAATTAGGCAACAAAAATGTAAAAGGTGCAAGGGAAATACTGCGGGATTGCATCTTCGAAAGTGTATCGGAAGTGTGTTTTGCTGCTACAGTAGAAAAAAAGTCTGGTGATCCTCGGTGGAATGACGAAATACGCGACGCAGTCAACGAGAAAAAGAAGCGTAGCCGAGAATGTTAAATATTAGAGGTCTTAGCAATAAGGAAAGGTCTAGAGTAGAAGATGATTATAGCATTAAAGAGGAGAAAGCGATTATACTTGTTAAAGAGAGCAAAGATAAAAAAAAGTCGGAGGTGAGAATGCTGATAGTGGAATGGTATGGGAGTCGGACAAAATCAGAGACTGTATGAGTGATTTTTCCAAGAAGCTGTATGGAGGTGAAGCCATGGAGCATGATAACCGTGACCCAGGCAAGAATACGTTTGACAATTCTGATGTAAGTGGCAGTAGCAGAATCGGTATCGACAACATTTTTCCCGTAATATAAAAAATGAAGGATGTTAAGGCTGCTGGTGTGGATGGTATCACCTATAAAATGCTCTAGAGCAGTGAAGGATATTTGATTGTGTGGCTGTGTGAATTTATGGATATGCGTGCTGTAAAGAGTGGAGTCCCGAATGATTGGATAAAAGGGATTATCGTTTCAATTTAAAAGGATAAGGGTAATTAAGACGCTTGTATTAATCACACAGCAATTAGCCTGCTAAGTACTGTACGCAAAATATTTACCAAACTTCTCATTCAAAAAGTCATGGGAACAACAAAGGGTAGGATCTGGGAAGTTGAATGTGGATTTATGCTGAGGAGATGATGTGCGTATCAGATATTTAGCCCGAGGCAGGTAACAGAAAAAGCTCACAAGTAAACAAAAAAGTTTTCTATGCATTTTTTGATCTAGGGAGAGCTTTCGACAAGGTGGATGTAACTAAACTTTCGGAAGTCTTGGCAGAGTATAGAGTTACTGGTTGGCTTCTGAAAGAAATACAAGCAATATATAATGTAACCAAAGCAAGTGTGAGAATAAATGGACAACTGAGCGATTAGTTTGATATCAGGCAGGGACGAGATCATTACGGCCTAATCAAGCGATATAAAAACAAAAATTATTGTGTTTGAAAACGAGCGTGCAAAAACAATATGCAATATTGCCTTTAATGGAGAGAAGAAAGAACAAGTTAGCATCAGCGACTGCCATTCTCCGCCTTTTTCACAAAGGACGCCCAAGGGCTTAAAACTTTGTCGATTCCAGTTACTACTGTTATAAGTTTTTAATAGTGTAAGATCTCTTGTAATTTTCGCAGTGTTTTGTACAGTAAAGTTTTTCTGCTGTAATTCAGATCGGAAATACTGGTGGGTTTCTATTTCACTCAAAGCGGAAGTCTTGAAGCTTCATGAGACCGACAGTTTTGAGGCCATGGTTAGAATAATATAAGTTGGAGTTTCTATAATGTGATCATATTATTAACCATTTGCAATAATTCTGAAACTCACTCCAACAATTTCGATTTCATTCAGCGTTTAACTAAGAAATTAGAATTTTCCTTTGAAAGAAATGATTAAACTATGAAGGTGCACAATATTTCTTTCACACAAAATCGTTAAGCGGGAATAAAATGAGATTTCAAACAATATTGAAAGTTGGTAACAATTTTCTTCAACAACTGTAGATTATATTGCTACCTTGCACCTGAAATTGGTATATAAAAAAATTATTATTTTATTGATTATTCGAACAAGATTCGCAATTTTCGAATAATTTTGGGTGACATGAGTTTAATTTGTCAAATATGGTCATTTTGATTGGAGAATCACGTTTCGAAGGAGATTAAGTTGTTTCAAGAATTGTAAGTTCTGTTGCCATTTCACACCGAAAATCGGCATTTTTGTTTGAAATAATAAGATCTTCAATTTCAACAAATTCATATTTTGCTCTTCGTTTCAAAGTTGAGTTTGTATCAAAAATCATTATATTCAAAGAAAATTCAAAATTTCTGGAAAAGATTAGGTTATAGTGTTCTATTACATTGAAAAAATTTTTTTCAAATCAAAAAATAGAGATACAACAAAAAAATGTGAAGTTTATGTACAATTATAGGTTATGCGTTCCGAACTCTACCAGATATCGGTTAACATCAGATAGAAGATTGTTATTTTTAGAAAAATTAAGGTTTTGCAACGTGTGTCATGGGAGATCGGTTATTTTGAACATAAATAATCGAAATTGAAAAATTACTGTTCTGAATAAAAGTCTTTCATGTTAATCGAGGTTTTCGTTAAAAACTTTTTTTTATTCATTAGAAAATCAATAAAATATAAGAAATATTCACAAAATTCGAACAATAATATGTTATCTTAGTGTATCAAGAATGAAGGATTTCTAACAATTTCCAAATGGAATTTGAGATGTGAATATCATCAATTATAAAAAATGTTGGCTTTGCTAGATAGAGGGATTTCATATAGTGTTAGTTTGTGAAAAATATCAGGTGAAAGTATCCAATTTCCCCCCTCCTCCGCCCTTGATGCCACGGATCATGATACCCCTTACCACCCAGTTTTTCCACTTCCAACATAATTTTCGCGTTTTTTCATATAAAGGCTCCGTATTCCACTTTCGAGAGCTTTCATCATCAATCATTATGGCGAGACTTTAGTATAAGGACTTTAGAAACAGTTTGAAAGAAATTAATTACAAAAAAGGGTTTCGTATTGTTGTTGATGAAGTATTTCCAATTTCAAACCTGTTCCCTCCCTTGAGTACCTCATCCTCATTCCCTCTCCTCCTTCACAGTTATAAGCTTTAAATTTTTTCATAGCGCGAACGAACCAATCGCGCGGAACTCTCTCCCAGGACCGTCGGCAATGAGATTCTTGTTTGTCAATTCTTACGTGGTGAGCGCGGACCAATCCGGCGTTACACTTTACTCATCTGACGTGAGTAACGCGCTTCCTTGAAGATGAATGCTCTTCCCTTCCCGGCATCGACAAATTTGCTCACTTTCACGAACATGTCTCCAGGACTGCTCAAAATTTCACCGTGTCACAGATACAAACTTTATTCCACCTCTCGTAAAGAAGTCTCCGACTCAATAGACTCCTTGTAAAATCGTAAAACTCCCGACAATGTCTACATTAGAAATAATGTACTGATTACGTAACTTTCCCTTAGCCTGAAAAGAAGCTATCGTAATTCCTCTAGCCAAAACCATCATTCTCCCTCGTCTTGATGACTTTATTCTGCTAAATAACTTTCCTTCTAAATTCCAGCACGATATTTGCAATTGTCGTGGAACAGCTCACTAACTTCTTTGTGTCTCTGAGTACATTGCCGAAAACCTCAATAAGGGCAGGCACACATCAAATTCTTCTTCTGCATTGTCATCAAGCCTTCAATAGAGTCTAGCATGACGGTTTAATTCTTGAATTCATCAAGTTAAATTCCCCTCACTATCTCATCGCTCCAATCGAATCCTTCCTCTCGACCAGAAGCCTCAGACCTTTGGTTAGAAAATCCTGACGAACCCCTGCATTTTAATCTCCAGTGTCACCCAGGGCTTCAAAGTCTCTCCCCCTTTCTTCAACGTGTTCTTTCACGACGTTTCTGTTGATACGAAAATTCTCACAGCTCAATACGCTGAGGATACATACATACAAGGTCATCAGTCAATGTTTTTCTGGTCTAAACGGATTCATTGCAATCGTCCTGGAGTAATACTACGGATGGAGGTTTGAAATAAATCTAAATCTGAAACTGTCTTTTCCTCACATCGCTGGCGTGTTCCCATCAACTCTTTGTTAACTCTTTTCCCATCAAATAGAGTTTATCCACAAAATATCACGGTACCATTTTTGCCAAGCGACTTATTTGGTCCGAGAAAATCCAAGCCATCCGCAATAAGGCCAACGCTGGCTTTCCTTCACTCAAACCGTTTTTAATAACCCTGCAGTTTCTTGAGACACCAAAGCTCGTACCTTCAACGCCATAATTAGGATCATCTGCATCCACGCGATTCATGTCTGAGACTCTGCTACCCTAAATCGTCTCTCCAAACTTCAAGGCACCTATATGCGCCTTCTCCGTTCCGCTTTGAACATTCTTGGTTCATCCGTAACAAACAAAATCTTGTAGAATTCAAATTTCCATCCATCCCCAATGCCGCTCACACTTTCGCTGCAAAACTTCATCTTCCAGTGGCTAATCACCCAAATTCCTGCATCAGCTCAATTGTAATTTATGCAAGTAAAACTTCGGACCACTTAAGAAGGCCCTGCCTTCTCGTCTTGCCGCAAATATTGAGTCTATCTGCCTCTCTTATTTTTCCATGTTTTGCTTTATGCGCGAGTGTCCTTGGAGTCTAGGAATTGCGTCGGAAAAATGAATGGGATTCCCGAATAATTCCTTTTTCCAATTTTTTCTTGTGAGAGCGCTTCATTCAGGGGTCCTATTTGACATATTACCAATGTTACTTCAAATACGAGGGGGAACCCGGTTTTTTTTCAAAACATTTCCAAATTTTACTTTTGCGGGGACTACTGATTCCTTTTGCATTGTAGAGCAAAATGTCTAGCAGATGAAAGGAAGAAAACTCAATTATCAGGAAATTTTGTCACAAAACTAATCCGCTATCTTCAATAGGTTCCGAGTTATGGTACATTGAAAATTGCCCAATTTTTCGGCTTTTCAGCGAAAATCGCTAAGTCTCAAAAACCACTATATATTTTTCTTCCTTATTGCTTCCTAGATGAGTGTTCTACAAGTGGATTGAAGAAGACTCAATTGCCTATGATTCCAAAAGAAAAAAACAATGTTCTAGCTATAACAGTTCATAAGTTATGACCCCTCGAAGTTGACCGTTTTTGCTTATTTTTAGGGAAAAAAAGGTTGAATTTTTTTCTAATTGATTATTCCAGGTTAGGTTTACGTTAATGGCGCTTGAAGATAAAATGTAGTAAAAAAAATCTGCGTATATTGAAAGAAGAAAAAGTCTTTCAACCCTATTAGTTTGGGAATTGCGAGGTTTCTAAAATTTCATTTTTTTGGGCATTTCTTACCAAAAACGGAGAGGTTTCGTTTTTTGGAAATCCCTCGTTTCCTGTAATCCCATGAAAAATTTGTACAGAATGAATAAAAGTGGATATAATTTAACGTAAGTTAAAAAAAAGTGTCCTAGCCCCAATGGGTAACGAGATATGACCTTGGGAAGTGTACTCTTTCTGCATAGAGGCACCTGAGTGTACCGTGAAGTAGAAGTACGGCCATATTTCGAAGATTGTGTCACAAAAATCGATGAAGTTAACTTACAGGTACAATCTAGAAGATAAATACTGACAGAAAAAATTATTGTAAATAATTATATTATATGGTCCAAAAGCAAGGTTGTTTAGAGCGCTGCGCTACCGGAAGACCTTCACTGCGGGCGCGATAGCAGTCGTAATTTTGATCTAAAACACATGAACCAAAGAAATTCCTAATCTACATAAAAAGACCTTCTATTCAAACTAAAAATATCTATTCAATCACGAAAGTCCAGAAACTTGTAGGTCTCCAAAAAAAAATTTCGAATTTTCATAGAAAATTGATGATTTGCGAGCAACAAAATAGTATATTGTACATCAAGTGGGAGAAGAAGGCGATTCCAACGAGTGTGAAGTTTGCCGCTCGAGCGCAGCGAGCACGGCAATCACACGAGTGGAATTGCCGTCTTCCACATGGTGCACTTACTATTTTGGCCAATGATTCGCGAGAGAAATATGGCTGGGGAAATCGTCAAGAGTTTTGGGGAAGATAGCGGGTTAAGTTACTGAATTTTCTATTTATGAATACAACAGATTTCTATATAAATTTTAATATGTATCTGTAATGATAATATTTTCCTATATCACAAATCTATAACTTTTCAAGATGTATGGTAGAATTAGAGGAGTCAGGGACAGATCCAGAAAAATATTGGGGGGGGGGTCAAAATGAGTGAAAAAAGTACACCTTATGCACATCTTAACCGCGCTGAACTGGAATGCGGATTGTCAAAAATTTCAGGGGGTTAGCCCCCCCCCCCCCTTGTATCCGCGCCTGAGAGCAGCTAACATCGTTAACATCTGATGTCACCACTATAGGGATCTACTGCATTGACTGCCCTCACTACTTCAACCACGCTAATAACGTTTCTCTCACTTACTTTGACCAGTAGTGGAAGAAGTACTCACTTCGACCACTGTGACGTCATGAATCGGGAAATCGACAACTTCGTCCACTTGAGGCGAGTCTCCGAAGTCGCATTTCTCTCGCGGTTGCTGGACAAAATGATTTATTTTCATGTAATTTTTTTAGTTCAAATAAAAGCGTAATTAATAAGCTTACGAAAAATCCCTGGTTTGTGGAAATTCGCTAGAAAATATTGTTTTTATCACGCCCGCAGTTTTGAAAAATACTGTTTCAAAAAATCACCTTCAAAGTTCTTTAGCAAAAAAGCAGGCGTTCCCAAAACTCCTCGATTGTGCAGGCTTACAATTATCCCCGGTCCTTATAGAATTCCTTCAGCTTCCTCGAAGTATCCAAAGTCAAAATGACGCGAAACTTATCTTATTTGAGAGTCTAGCCGGCTAGAGAACGCCGCATAATCCCCACCGCGCTTACGTGCCTAGTCTACGCGTGGGGATTTAAAGGCTGCTTTTTCGAAAATATTTCGAATTTCGATATGAAACTTTGAGGGCTTATTTATATATATATATATTCTAATGATTGAGACTATTTTCAAAAAATGAATTTTTTTGACCCTCTAAACGAGTCTCCCCCCTTAATCGCAGATGCATACTGAATCTTTTTCCGATGGTTAACAAAAAATTTTTTAGAACAAAATTTTGCTGTCACCACTTTTGATTACTTTTTGGACAATTTTTCGTACTTTTGTGGCAAAAAAGTAATTG
>WSXT02157030.1:0-10145 GCA_011762715.2 Neuroterus valhalla | reverse complement strand
AAAAGAATCGTATTTCACGCACATTCACATTTTAATTATTGTCGTGTCTATTCGTCTAGACACAAGCCTTACCCTTACCCCTTTCAAAAACCCCTTCCTCGTTTCCTAGGTCCGTATGTTTAGACCCAACCTTAGCATAAATGTGCATAAACGTACGGACTGTACGGACGTCTAGACTCGGCACTTATCATTTTATATTTGAATATCCAAAAGTTACTGATCATCGCATACAAAACAAATTTTCTTCCTTTTTGATAGTCAAGGTAGGGTATCAAACAAGAGCTGAAGCATTTTTACCCAGACTTTCTCCCTCTATCATTATTCTCATGTTATCGTTTTCTTGTGAAATATGCACGTAACAAACTATTTTTTAAACACTTATCTGGCTGGAAGTAGCCAAAAGAATTTATTTATTTCAAAGGTCTCTCTTGTCCTATGAAGGCTTCAAGGATACATTTTTCAAAGATTCCCTCATAACTTTCTGTCTTACAACTTTTTCTCTAGCACCATTGAGTAGCTCTACCCACGAACAAAGTATTGCGAAGAAAGTGAACACGAGTAATTTGCGCTGGAAGATAGATTAGAAGTAGACAATTTTGGGAATTGTGACCCACTCGGGCTAAGTCACTGTACTCTTTTATAAATACTAGAAGTTGCGCCTATACTTTATTCAATATTTGGAGTCGCTACTATTCGAAAACTCCAAAATCATCTGTTTTGATGCGTCGTTGAATTGAATTTATTTTGCATTGTCCTTGATATTATGGAAAAAATGCGTTCTACCTATAACTCGAAGTACTACGTACCTAGACTATATGCACATATTAATAAAACTACGTGGAAACAGCTACATATGATACAATATAATGGTCAATATGGTAATCTTATAAACATTTCAAGTTTTTTTGGATAACTTATTACACATTAATTTTCCTTGAGAAACTAATTATATAAAGAGCTATTTCATTTCGCTATGGAAGGTAGAGTGAGGAGGATGATGTGTTTCATACGCTTGCTGTGTTTTGTCGGCAGGAAGGGATAAAGGAGATGAGAGATCTGCTTGCTGTATTTTGCCAGCAGGCAGCAGTGCGAGGAAAGGAGGTGGGAGTTCTGGTTGCTGAATATTTCCGGCAGGAAGAAAGGAGATGGGAGTTCCACTTGCTTTATTTTTTCAGCAGGCGGTGGGTAGAAGAAAGTGGGCCACTTGCTGCATTTTGCCAGCAGGCGGTGGATAGAACAAGGTGGGAGATCCGATTGCTGTATTCTGACATTAGGTGCCGAGAGGGAAGAAGGTGAGAGTTCCAATTGCTGTATTTTGCCAACAGTCGTTCCGAGGAAAGGAAGTGAGAGTCACGCCTGCTGTATTCTTACATCAGGTGGCGAGAGGGAAGGAGGTGAGGGTTCTGGTTGCTGTATTTTTCTAGCAGACGGCAGGAGGGAAGGGGTAGGGAGATCCGCTCGCTGTATTTTGCCAGCCGGGTGGCGATGCGGGAAAATGAGGTGAGGGTCACGCGTGCTGTATTTTGCCATCAGGTGGCGAGAGCAAAGGAGGTGGGGGTTCTGGTTGCTGTATTTTTCCAGCAGGCGTTGCGAGGGAAGGAGGTAAGAGTCACGCGTGCTGTATTTTTCCAGCAGGCGTTGCGAGAGAAAAGGAGGTTAGAGTCCCACGTGCTGTATTTTGACATCAGGCGTCGGGAAGGAAGAAGGTGAGAGATCGACTTGCTGTATTTTGCCAGCAGGCAGTGGATGGAAGGAGGTGGGGGATCGGATTGCTGTATTCTGACATAAGGTGGCGAGAGGGAAGAAGGTGAGAGTTCCAATTGCTGTATATTTCCAGCAGGCGTTCCGAGGAAAGGAAGCGAGAGTCACGCCTGCTGCATTCTGACATCTGGTGGCGAGAGGGAAGGAGGTAGGGGTTTTGGTTGCTGTATTTTTCCAGCTGACGGCGGGAAAGGAGGAGGTGGAAGATCCGCTCGCTGTATTTTTCCAGCCGGGCGGCGGTACGGGAAAATGAGGTGAGAGTCCCTCGTGCTGTATTTTGCCATCAGCTGGCGAGAGGAAAGGAGGTGAGGGTTCTGGTTGCTGTATTTTTCCAGCAGGCGTTGCGAGGGAAGGAGATGAGAGTCACGCGTGCTGTATTTTTCAGCAGGCGTTGCGAAGAAAGGAGGTGAGAGTCACGCGTACTGTAATTTGCCATCAGGCGGCGAGAGAGAAGAAAGTGAGAGATCCACTTGCTGTATTTTGCCAGCAGAGGGGCGGATGAAAGAAGGTGGGAGATCCGCTTGCTGTTTCTTGCCAGCAGCCGTTCTAAGGAATCGAAGTGAAAGTCACGCGTGCTGCATTCTGACATCAGGTGTCGAGAGGGCAGGAGGTGGGGGTTCTGATTGCTGTATTTTTCCAGCAGACGTCGAAGGGATGGAGGTGGAAGATCCGCTCGCTGTATTTTGCCAGCCAGCGGTGCACGAAAATGAGGTGAGAGTCAGGCGTGCTGTATTTTACCATCAGACGGCGAGGGAAAAGGAGGTAAGATCCCACGTGCTGTATCTTGCCATCAGGCGTCGAGGAGGAAGAAGATGAGAGATCCACTTGCTGTATTCTGCCAGCAGACGGCGAGGAGGAAGAAGGTGAGTGATCCACTTGCTGTATTTTGCCAGGAGGTGGTGGATGGAAGAAGGTGAGAGATCCGATTGCTGTATTCTGACATTAGGTGCCGAGAGGGAAGAAGGTGAGAGTTCCGAATGCTGTATTTTGCCAACAGGGGTTCCGAGGAAAGGAAGTGAGAGTCACGTCTGCTGTATTCTGACATCAGGTGGCGAGAGGGAAGGAGATACGGGTTCTGGTTGCTGTATTTTTCTAGCAGACGACAGGAGGAAAGGAGGCGGAAGATCCGCTCGCTGTATTTTGCCAGCCGGGCGGCGGTGCGGGAAAATGAGGTAAGAGTCCCGCGTGCTGTATTTTGCCAGTAGGCTGTGCGAGGAAAAGCGGCGGGAGTCGTGCATACTGCACTTTGCCATCAGGCGGCGAGGATCTAATTCTTGTTCTAAATTTTATTTTATGTAAGTCCGATCCCTCAAAATGGAATTTTCTCGAATAATTTAAAGTTTCAATCATTTTTCAAACTCACATATCACCACACATCTATATTATAATCATTCATGTTAAGAAAATCAAATTTTGATGAACAAAAATGATGGAAGGATTTGAATCTCAGATATGTTTTTATCATGAAGGGTAAACCAGAAAAATATGATAATATAAAACTGTAAAAAACAGATTAAAATTATTTATAGTATGATAAAGATGACTATCTTCACAATTTTGTTTTCCGACTCCGGCGTTCCAACACATCATCTGATTTTATCCTAAGTAAAAAAACATTGCAGAATTTCCACTAAGTTCTACAGCAAATCTGCAGAATTCAAAATTCATGCAGAATGGAGAATTTTCTAAGAAATTTTGCAGAATGCGAGAACTCCGCAGAATACCAAATTAGAGCGGAATCACAATAGATTACAAAATCCGTACGAAATTATCCTAGATCTATTACAAAATAACCTATCGCTCAGAACTTGTGATTGTGACATTAGCTTCTGCAGTAAGTATTTTTGTTCCACATTCGACCGAAATAGCCAATCTTCGCCCGGAAAATAGGGGCAAAAGTAGTATATATTTTTCGTGAAGAGCATTTGCGGGGGAAGGGAAAAATAAGCAGGGCGAAAGTGAAATTAGCGGAACAACAGTGAAATTAGTGGGGCGAAAGTAAAATTAGCGGGGCGAAATTGCTAGTGTTTGCTAGGCAAAAGTGAAATTTGCAGGGTGAAAGTAAAATTTGCGGGCGAATGTGAAGTTAGTGGGGCGGAAGTGTTTTTTTTCGTTTGCAATTATTCTTCCAAACACTACAATTTTTATCATTCGAAATCGATGTTAATAAATCGATTTTTTTAACCATACTAAAATCATCGTTAGTATACAGTCAACAATTCTAGCAGTTAACAATTCTAACCAGAAAAAAACTTATGCAAAGGGAAAGTTAAAAATGACTAGTACTCAAAGTGTGATTTTCGAAGAGTTGACTCTTCGAAAATCACACGTTTATTTTATGGCAAAAAAGATATTGAACTGTTTTATCAACAGTAGAAAATGTTGTAATAAGTGTTATACTCAAAGCAAAAAAATGTGAGCCAAAATTGTGGAAATTTAAATAAGATCTGGTACACCACCGTCGACAGTTGTCGGTAGGAATAGCGCGTGTACTATTCAGAATCACTCCTGATTTTGGAGCACGTCAATTCGGTCAAAAAATGAGAAATAGATTAGAGAAGAATTAGTCTAAAGGTTATGAAACTCCGCGTATGATGAGTCTAAGTTAAGATGTTTTAAATATTTTGGGAAGGATTTCTCACGGAAAGAGTGTCATGACCGAGAAACAGGTTAAAAGTATGAAAAAAGAGAATAAAAATTTGTAGGTCTCTTGGAGCAGGATCTTTATAAAGATCAAACTTTTCCAATTCATCGCATATGTTTCGAAACATATTTTATACTTCTTCATGTTCAGAAAAACAATAGATGTATTATATTTTGTATTTTTCCTTCAATTTTTTCGAGTATTTCGAAAATATATGGAACCACCCACGACCATAAATATTGGAAAGTTGATTATTACATCAATTTAAAAAACACAAACCCCGGCAAACTCCTGTTTTTCGGCTCAAAAAATAATTTTGAAACATCTTTCGGCGCACAATCAAACAAATTTTCCGAACGCTGAATCGTGCCGACTATACTTCGCATAGTTCGTACGAACAATGGATTTTTTCCATGTTTCAATTTTATGTACAACAGTTTCGATGGATAAAACCATAAGCGTTGTTCGAAATTATCTATTTAGGCAAACCCATATTTATTTTGTATCGAGCCTATTTCCTCCCTATTTATGAGAAAAATTAGGCCGGTAATAATAAATAATGTTTCTCATATATTTTCCAAATAATCAAAAAATTTGGAGAAAAAATACAAAATGAAAAAATATATATTATTTTTCTGAACATGAAAAAGTATGTATCAAATATGTTTCGAAACATATATGCGACCTATCGGGAAAGTTTGAGCTTTAGAATTCTTCTGCTTCAAGAGACCTGACAATTTTTGTTCTATTTTTCCATATTTGTAACCTGTTTTCGAGTAATCCTTGAAAATATGTATTTGGAATGTGTACTTAAAAAGCATCCAAGAATACTGAAGAATGAAAAGAGAAAAAGAAAACAAGATTTATTATTTATTATTATCGTAAAAGAGCATATTTACATAGCGTGTAAAAATTTGCTTTAGACGGCTACGGGACTGCTGGTCGCAGAATTTTTCCCTTGATCGTGGACACTTATCTGGAAAATCCAAATTCTATTTCCTGGCCACATAATAGGAGACAAAGAGCGATATAATAATATATAATATGTATATATGACCGTATGTATAGTCTCTGAACCGGTGCGTGAATACGTGCGTCGAAAGTCTCCAAGTAAACAACTTCTATACTACGCATTACGGTACTGCCTTTCCATGGCTGATGGGCTGCCGTGCTGCGTCGTGCGAGGCTCGGGGAGAGGGACAGAATCACTCAAGCATGAACAGCCAAGAAACTGGCCCGCTGCCGACAGGCGCCAAGGCAAGCGGTGAGTGTAATCTGATCACTTCTTGGTTAGAATGTAAAAATATTTATTTATACAGAATGATACGCAAATCAAATCCTTATTATAATAATAATCTTAGAGAACCTCAGAAAATCCTGAACGTAAGTCTGCTCCAACTGTGTTAATAGTTTGTCACTGAGCTTTCTTGAATGTCACAGCAAATACAACTCTAATGAGGAGTTACAGTCTTTTGAGTGGAAAAGGTAAATCTGTAAGGATCATATGAATTTTAGGAATAAAGGCAGTTTCTCCAACTCCCGATCCAGTTGAAATCACAGCTTCAATAACGATAGAAAATTTTTCGAAAATTTGAAATCTGCTACTTATAACACTTTAATAATAGTCAGGTTTTTGATCTTCTATTTCCCGTATATGAAATACAGTAAATCAGGGAAAAAAACATTAGCAGCTAATTCACGCAGATAACACTGGTCTACAATAGTTTTGTTGCCAAAGATATAAGATTGATTTTGCAAATATATTTATGCTCACAATTCATGAAACTATCAATGATTTTGTAAGATTTCCTCTCGTTTTATTTTAAATCTTTAATTTCATTTTACATGAAAAAAAATCGGAAAAAAAGAAACAAAATGACAGATATATTAATAATGTCAGTTTTGTTATGAAAAACTATGAAACATCTAAGTAAATAGAGAGGAAAATGTTGAAAACATATGATATATTTCCACAAAACGCCTTTCATGAGCTTTTTTGTTTTATAATTTTTTAGGGGACAGTCTCTTTTTAAAGACCAACAGTCATCTGCAATCATGTGACAATCCCATCAACCCTGATACATTTCCTCCATCACTTTTAGATCCTGGTGGATGCTGTCTCCCTGTTCTCACTAAAATTCCTTAAATTATCCGGAAATTCATCCAAATAATTGTGGAGATAGTGTAACTTAATTCTCATATTTGCTCCTAAAGTCTGAAAGTTTGTCAGCATATTTTGTACGATCCCTTCCTAATTTGGTGCTTTATGGTTACCTAGGAAATTTTCGACTACTAACACAAAACTTTTCCAAACTTTACTTTCCGGAACAGTCATAACTTTAACAAAATCTGTGTCTTTCATCGATTGCCGTATTTGAGGACCACCAAATATTCCACGTTTCAACTTTTCCATACTAAGCTTCGGAAATTTCCTACAAATGTAATTGAGACTTTGTCTAACGCTTTTACAAATTGCTTTATCATCCCTAACTTAATATGTTACGGTGGAAGTATGGTGGAATCCTAATCATGACTGGGAAAATAAGTTTTATTGCTAACAAGCCCATAATTCTTCAAAATATAGGATATGTCAAAACCATAAAAACAAGAGCACATCCAGTACTTTCATGAATATATTCGTAATTTGGGCACTTGAAACATAAAAATTTGCAAAGTTATCTAGGGCAACAATAAAAAAAAGTTTTTGTAGAGCTGTGTAATCAATACATCGGATCGGTAGTTATGACAATTATCTCAAATACGCGAGCGGTATCCAAAACCAACATGGAAACTGAGAGACCCAGTCAAACCGCATGCGCCGCTTTTGAGAGCACGTTGAAGCAGATACTCCGCGCTTGCGCATTAGCATCAGTGGGCTCGGTCTACTGAGATTTCTCAAATTTTCAATTTCTTGTTGTTTTTGTAAAAACGGCAATAATTCAAATGGCCTATGTCACTCCAGGAATAGTTCTTGATATTGTGGCGAAGTTTCATTGAATTTGGTTCATCAATTTTCACGTTTATCCATTACATATAAAAAGGTCTTTAGCTTTATATGATAGCATAAAAGATACAGATATAGATATAGATTTGTTATTCATCTGACTTGGGTCAAGAAGTTTCCTTGAGATTTCCTCAAGTAATTTATGATTCCATGAAGGTTTACTTTATGGAAGTTGTACTAAACATCAAACCAGGGGTTTCTATGGAACCTGGAAATAATGTGATGCGGGTGGACTGTTGGAGGGTCACAGGTATAAGCTTCTTTTGTTTGAGAAGATTGCTTCTTGTCAGGTAGTTGATTGAATGATAGTTTTACGATTTACCTGGGTCATTTAGTCAGTTTTGACTGACGATTGACGCGAAGAACATCGTTTTGTATGTGAAAACGCAACGTCAAGGTGGTGAAGTCCGTGAAGCAGTGCGAAGTAGTGCCGAACAGTCTGGTAAGTGCCTTCAATACAACAATTTTCTAATATTTTGAATGAGACCAAAGCATTTTGTCATTCAAAATATGCGTTCTATCTGCTTTCCCCTCATTTCTCTGACTTGGGACAGGGAAGTTTATAAAATAATTTTAGTTTTTATTCTGTGGCTGGAAGTTACAGTAATGAGATGTAATTTCACTCTGAACTGGGAATTTTATAGATGAAATGGAAAATTCCTAAAGTAATCATAATTCGGATTTAGAAGATAGAAATTTGAAAAAATCGCTCATCCAATTAAAAATTCTATACAATTAGAGAGTCAAATTTACGTTCTGCGCTGAAAACTTGCCCGAATTAAAAAAAAAAAACCTCTGGAAATCTTGATTTATTAATAAGATTTTGGACTTCGTTGCATTTTGAACGCGCGAGTGAAGATTCTGCGCGAGCGCCAACGAGGGGGAAGCAGCCCCCCACTCTGACGCCGCACAGTGGTTCAAAATCCCAATTTTCTGTTCACAACCCCTAAGCATGTGATAATTGTGTAAGAAGATACATATCCGGAAGTTTTTGAGGTCGCTGAATTCGAAAATGATATTTGTTTCTAGAAATTCAAAATGGCGGCCGACTTGAATAAAAAAGTAGAGAATGAAATGAAGATCAACTTTTACTCACGTTTTCGGGGTCACTGAATTCGAAAATGAAATTTGTTTTCCAAAATTCTAAATGGCGGACAGAAAATGGCGGCCGACTTGCATGAAAAATAGAGTATGGAATGAAAATCAACTTCGCTTTTCGTTTTTGGGGTCGCTTAATTCGAAAATGATATTTGTTCTCCAAATTTTAAAATGGTGGACACAAAATGGCGGCTTCATTTTGTAAAAATCTTAGGTCATGATTTAAGTCCATATTTGATTTCGAAAAGATGAAGCATAATTGCAGAGGAATTCAGAAGTTCCAAATTCCATTGAAAAATTTTCTATGGATTTCCGGAAATTTATGAAAATTTTCGGTCATTTATGTTAATTTCACAAAAAAATATGGTAACTTACCATAATTTACCTCAAATTATATCCGAGAATTTTTCATAAACTTCCGGAAATTTATGAAAATTTCGGGTAATTCATACTACTTTTACAGGTAATTTATGGTAACTTACCATAAATTAAGCCAAATTATTTCGAAAAATTTCCATAAATTTCAGGGAATTTCTAAGAATTTCGGGTAGTCTATACTAATTTTACAGGTAATTTATGGTATTTTATGATAAATAACCTATAATAAGGTTTAAAAAAATTCCAGAAATTTATGAAAATTTTTGGTAATTTTCACTACTTTTAAAGGTAATTTATTGTAACTCAAAGTAAATAACTTAAACTTCAATTGAAAAATTTCCATACATTTACGGAAATTTACGGTAATTTACGGTAATCCACGGTGATTTGATGAATTTCTATAAAATAATTTCGCATCCAATTTTCTATTTCGGAAGAAGTTCATTACATTTAAAAAATTGATTTTTATGTCATTTACAAGTAAATATCAATCAGTAGTTGACAATAGTAAATAGTGCATTAGAATTCTCAGAAATTTCTTCGTGCAAAAAAGCTTGAAAGCTCCCTCTCATTTCCCGTATCGCCCATGCGACGAGCCCCTCGCTATGCGCCACGCCAGGCACGTGGAACGGTGCGCCGCGCGCCTCAAAGAAATCGCTCCGACATCTCTTACAGACGCATGCATTATTATTTTCACTTCAAACTAGGACAAAAATATTCTCCATACCTTAACAATCAAAATCCAAGAGGTCCGGAAATACTGGTCAACTTACAACTACTGCCTTTCCTCGACACTCACATTTTATTCGGACGCGCGAGACTTTTCAGCTGCGTAACAAGTGCTTGGCGAAATGTTCGACTTTGAGCGTATACCTGGTCGAAAATAATAAATATGAAAATCCGTTCTTCTGGATTTCTCGACAGAAATGCACCTTCTACACGTACAGTGAATTTCATCTCGATCGGAAACTGGCGATTTTCGAGGTTTTGACTGGCAATTCGGGATTTTGCACCAGTGTGCACCGTACAGAAGTCAGTTCTTAGCCGAGAATCAACCGTGATTATAAACAGGGAATCCGGGACTAAATTTTGTTCTAAATTCTTATTATGGTTGGTATAACTATCAAAAACACTTGGTACGAGTTTGGAGTGGATATAAAAACAATTATGGCTGCTGTAATTGTTATAAAAAAAATCTGCCCGCTTCGCGGGCACATTCTCATCGCGCGCTTCGCGCGCAGCTCGCTTCGCTCGCAAGTA
>WSXT02157019.1:0-10146 GCA_011762715.2 Neuroterus valhalla | reverse complement strand
AGTCCCATGACTGGTTATAGGAATAATGAAGGCCACACAATTTCCCCATATCACGAGGCTAGTGGGGGGGGGGGAGGCGAAGGCAGCCCCGTGACTGGTTATAGAAAAATGTAGGTCACATAACTTCCTCATTTCCCAAGCCTCGTGGGGGGCAGCCCAATGACTGGTTTTAGAAATAATGTAGGTCACAAAAATTCCCCATTTTCCTAGTCTCGTGGGGAAGGGGCAGCCCTATGAACAATCATAGAGATAATATAGGTCACACACCTTCCCCATTTCCCAAGTCTCTTGGAGGGGCAGCCCTATGACTGGTTATAGAAATAATGTAGTTCACAAAAGTTCCCCATTTTCCAAGTCTCGTGGGGAAAGAGCAGCCCTATGAACATTTATAGAAATAATATAGGTCACAAACCTTCTCAATTTTCCAAGTCTCTTGGAGTGGCAGCCCTATGACTGGTTATAGAAATAATGGAGGTAACAAAAGTTCCCCATTTCCAAGTCTTTGGGGGGGGGGGGGCACGGTATGACCAATGACTCCTCCCGACCAATGTCAGCTCTCGTAAGTTTCGTTTCTCCCATTCATTCCACGCGTTCGTACCCAACCTTCCCAGAATTTTTTAGGTTCATTATTATTTCTGCGATTCCCAATGTTTGACGTCCATCTAGGCTTCAAGAATTTTTCATACAATTTAAGTCGCACCGCTATAAGTTTTGCAGTATACCTGTGATCTTATATATTTGACGTCTATTTTGTCGAAAACCACCAGTCGTAGGGTGAAAACATGTTGAACATAAAATATGTATTTTCAAAGGATCTACAGTTTTTATTAGATACTTGTTTATAAATCTTGACTATATACTTAGATAACAGTGAAAAAACATAATTTTTATAGGTATTTCATGGATTTCACCATACAAATCAAATTTACGGTAATTTTTACTAGCATATTCGTAATCAGCGCGTTCAAATACGTAGGTATACGAAGTTTCAGATTGATCGGAGATAAGCGCTTTTCAGGATTTTCGGAAAAATTGAGGGGATGATTCTTCTATATGCTGAGGGAATCATCAATAATTTAACCTCTCTGGATCAGAAGGGATACGCGTGGATTCAGCTTGAAAAGTATGGTCATGAAAATCAATTTTAAAAATAGTACGAATTTAAATTTGAAGAACGGATTCTTGAAGGAAATTTCAAGGCGCACCTTTTCTTTGCAAAAATTTGTAAGTTTTGTAGTTTTTGAATAAATTGGTAAAAAATAGATTTTTTAGAAACACAAAATCTCAATCTTTTTTTATTCCAACTAGCGCTTACATGGTCAATTTCTAGAACTTGTCGATATAATTATTACTAAATTTCATTTTCAAGTCTTCTGAAACTAGCTGAAGAAGAAAAACGTAAATATCTTAATAAACAAAAAAGTTGGTAATTATTCTGTGAGGCTTTGCAAGAACCGTGAATTTCAACCTTCAAGCACTTCGTTTATCGAGCGCATCTCTTAGCAACGAAAAACTTTCAGTGACAAAGTTGTTCACTAAGGTTCAAAGAACTCTTCTGGTAATTTTTAGATCAATCGCTTTAACTGTTAAAAAATTATGAATGTCTTAAATTACAAACGGAAATCTTCAGCTGCTGTATGCACATGCCTCCTCGGTTATGAACGTTTTGCAGCGGACGTGAAGGTCAAGTCGGATACCAAAACAAAATAATAACCGTTTCTAGTTTTCTTCTAAAATATACTCTAACAAAGAAGCAGTGATGGGTTATTTTTTAGAGTACCTGCAAAAGTAATATTATTGAGACGGGTTAATTTTAATTAATACCCTACTAATTTAAAAAAGGATCTCAAAATGAATCGTGGTTCACAAATCAGGTACGATTTATAACTGTTTAAAAAAATTTTAATAATCATTTTATCATTAATGTAATATTTTAGGACTATTTCTTTGCTACCATGCTACCCTTGCGAACCTTCGGAAGAGAATCTACCTTCAGTTAACTGTCAACCCGTCATAGAGATTACTTCGTCTCTCCATGTATCTTTGAGTAAATGAACTTTTTTGTTATAAAGTGCGTGTGTACTTGACATCCAAGCAAAACCTAGCTGTGCTGAGAATCACATACACCCATGCTTCTAGATATTCGAGATTTAAAATTTGAAATGAATATCCATTTTGGTCACGTGACAATATTACTTACTCGACTTTATCATTGCTATATCTTGGAGATTACTAAGTGTCTCCTTATTCAATCAGGTTTACCTCCATCTTTTTGGAGTTTGTTGAAAAAATTCTTGTGCGGCCTAGGCCAGGCCGGGAAAAGCTCGCACGAGGGATTGGACGAAACGATGAGGAAGTTCGGAGTGACGCTTGCTAACGCAGACCCTTGCGAGTATTATATAGGACAACGGGAAGACATGCTATCGATCACTGTGCACGTAGACGACATCCTGGTTATTTCACGGAATAAAGGTAAAATTATTAAATAAAAAGGATACCTCTCGAAGGGTTATGAGAATAAGGATCTTGGTGAGCCAATATGCTTTCTTGAAATCAAGTTTGCGTAAGGTAAGAATGAGATCGCAATGCTTCAAAACGGAAAACATCAGAGACGTGTTGGAACGTTTTGGAATGACATATTCGAACCTGTTAGTACCCCTATGGATGTGAATGTGAAACTGACAAAATCAGAGCTGGTTCCAAACATCGAGGAGAGCAAGCTGCCATTCAGAGAATGGGTTGGTGCACTCATGTACTTAGACATTGCAACGAGACCTGGCGAAGCACATGCTGTCAGTGCACTGAGTCAATTCAACACCTGTTACGGGAAGGTTCACTGGACAGCAAAAGAACGTGTGTAAATCTGGGTCAGCTCTGGATAAAAGGATCAGCTGAAACAGGGCTTGTATTTGAACCAGGATCGGGATTTCTGAAGGGATAGGTCGATGTAGATTGGACCAGCTATCCGATAGATAGACGTTCGTATACGGTGTACACTTCCATTGTAGGAAATAGTGCCATTCCTTGGGGTTCTAAGTAGCAAAGAACGGTCGCCCTGTCATCTACGGAAGTCGAGTTCATGGGATTGGTGAAAGCTGTCAAGGAAACCATGCACCTTCGTGGATTTCTGGGAGAATGAGAATTCGCGAGGCTGACCAAACTCTTGCTGAAACCTGAACATCAGCGATGTTTGGATATCCTTGGCCTTGGAAGTTCGTTGTTGATTTTATGAATGTTTTTGGAGAGAAGGAAAATTCTTTTTGATGCAAGTTGATCGAGAACCAATCTTTCTAGGATATTCTATTATTCTGATAAAGGAAGGAAGTAATCACATCTTTTCGTGGCGCGCTACGCGTTCAGGTCACTTTGCTTGCGGTCTCGAGCGCGCGTCTGCCGGATGTCGCGCTTTACGCTCAATGATGCATTAGGCTCGTGCTTCGCGCTTTGTCATTTTACACATTACGCTTTGCGCTCTCATTGTTGAACATTGCACTCAGATTTCTTTGTTTTTCGTTTATTATAATAATTATGCAGATTTGAAAGTAAATTCAGTAAAAACCATTTCTGCGAGATCCAAGTTCAGATATGCTACTCCAAATTTTGGATTCACTTTGGAAATAGGTATAGGTGAAGATTACCTTTGTCAAAGCTCTGTTTGCCTCAAAGTTTACATTCTCATCGAGAAAGTCGCGTTTTGTGTTCGATTTCTGACAGACATTTTTGCGTTTTTGATCGGATTTTCAATGATTAAAACCAAAACCACCAGTTGTATCAAAAAATGGTTGAAAGAAAATTTGTAGGTCTTGTGGAAAGCCATAGTTCATCTACTAGGCATTTTCCATACTTTGGCGCCAAATTAGGAATTTCCATTTCGTCATAGCATTTTTGAAGGGTAAAACAGAACAGACGATCGAATCAGGCTGATTAGCGAACTCATCCTCCCTTTCGGAGCACCCAACATGTGAACAAAAGTTCGATTCGATCTCTCCATCTTTCAGCAGTTATTTTGTTTACGGAAGGACAACAGACACGATCCTCAAAATCTAAATTTCGGCTTTGGAGGATCTTAAAACATGAAGTTTCGTTGGAAATTCAAGATATGAAATTTCAGACGGTTCGAATACTTTCCCGATCATAAATGATGAGAATGTAGAAATATGACAAGATGCAGTGAAGAGATGGAAAAACAATTTGCTTAAGATCAGTTCTGTCTAAGCTTTGGTTCGTGGGTGTTTTCCTATACAGAATGATTAGGAAAATTCCAAAGGTTGATTCCATTATACTAAGAATGAATTTCTAATAAATTTCTTTTACTCATTCGTTGTAATTACTAATCTTCAACGTTGTACTATAATTCTTGATACATGGATTTCATAGAAACTTGCTTTGCTTACTACTTTCTAAGCCTAGAATTTTATGGATTGATAATCTGGTTGAATTTTCAGTAATAATGTTTCATTAATAATTATTGGAAATCCGTTCATGATGATAAAAAAAAAAAAATTTGAAATAAAAATTTCTTGAAAAAAGGTCTTCTGCATTTTTCCAATGTTGTGTATCCAACATCGCATAAATTTTTATTTCTTCAGGCGAGATAAACGTTTTTACTAACTTGTTTTTGTTTTTCGTTTTTTCGTTCCGTCCTGAGCATGTGTAGCTAGTTGATTGGCTAGCCTCCCTCCATAAGGAGAAGAGGTCGTTATTCTACTTAATCCACAATTAACTCAGGTTTATTTTTCCCTACTGAAATTTGTCATGGTGGGGTCAGAGGCGTGGCTTGGTATGGTATATAAGCCGCAACCAGAGCAGAAGTGATATTGTCATTTTTCGATTCAAAATGAAGCTCGTGATTCTTGCCGTCTTCTTGCTGATGAGTGCAGCCCTCGTCATTGCATTTGATAGAGAACCAGAAAAGCCACCAACATATAACGGTTGCGATGAGGGCGATCCATCGTGTCAGCCTCATACCACCTCCCCTCGTAAGAAATAATGAAGAGGCTGCAAATACGATTGTAACTATACATATTTCTACATTCTCATCAGAGAAGGTTTAAGACTTGTGTAAAATTGTTGAAAGAGTTCGTGTACCGGGGGTTTTTGTTTGGGAGGAATGGAGTAGTGGATGGTCATATAAAAGAGAGAGTGAGGAGGGCAAACGGTGTAATGAGGCGGGTTTGAGGATTGGGTAAGAGGTTATATGCAGAGTAAAAAGGGTACATGAGAGGTGAATCAAGTGTACACTGGGGTTGGACAGAAGCACACCTACTTATATCGTTAGGCGGGAGACGGGAAGAACGAGTTAAGGATTCCTGACAGGAAGCCGAACGTGTAAGTATGAGGAAAAATTTTTGTAAGAGAGGGGAAGAAGGCTAGTAAGAAAGTGTTTGTGGGAGAACAGGAGAGGAGATGGAAAGATGGAGGGTGAGAGTGAAAGGTATTTTTGGAAAAATGATCTGCATGCAGATGAAGTGAGGAGAAGGCACAAGGAAGGAAGAGATGTATGAGATTGTTAAGAGGAACGGCATAGAAAGAGAAGAAAGAAGGAGAGGAGAGGATAAGAGGGTCGAGGTATAATGAGCAATACGGTTGGATCATGCCAACTGAGAGAGCGTGATATTTGTGTAAGAAAGAAGAGAAAAGAAGCCAAGAGATAATAGCGAGAATGAGATGTGGAAGCATGGAGGGCGCTAATTGGTTCTGGCTTTCGGTGGAGAAGAGTGTACGAGTTGTGTGGAAAGGGGAATGCAAAGGTGGAGCACTGGGTAAAAGAACGCGAGGAGGTGGAAAGGAGTAGAATAAGCATGGAGGCAATTCCGCATGAAAGAGGAGAGAGTAAGACGATTGCACGGGCGAAGGGGGTGTTGGGCAAGATGGAGGAGAAGATACCATAAAACCTATTTTTCTGCCCATAATTTAATCAATTTCGGTGAAACGATAAGCTTTCCGTTGAAGTTGAACTAAGAGTCAAAACTTTGACAGCTGCCTGCGAGCAACTGAGATTGATAGGTAAATAAAGTGTGTTGAGAACAACCAATCAATCAGGTCAAGTCTTCTACTTCAATGTTGAATTCAATAAACCAATTAAAGTCAATCATTTACGTCAATCGCTCAGAAAAAGAGTCTGGATCGTTCGACCAGGGATTGAAAGCATATTCTTTTAGTTCTATCGCATTTATTCATGACTCCTTTCGTTTATTTTCTTTTGTCCTACTACGTCACATGAGTTATCTGGTTAAAAACTTGGAACCTGTCATGAGCGACAACGTATCCAAACCAACCGCATATGCCTGCGAACGCGGCCAGATCAGTTGCCATAGATACGGAAACAGGCCACGCTACCAGTCAAGTTCATGGGCGCATCATGCTGCGTCACCTCGGGCAACGGAAGATACCACGCTTTACTATGTACGACGTTCGGCTTGACTTTAGAGCAGGACGCACTCAGTCATCTGCGCATGAAAACTTGTTCTCTCTAGTCCGTAGATCTGAACATATTCATCTTCACGGACACTCTTAGTTCGACTTTTGATGAAGCCAGGCAAGAAATATTGTTCCGTCCCGAAACAAGATCATTGAAGAATGAAAAATTAACATAAGGACTAAGGAAAATGCTCGCATTTCTCGTGATTCTTGTGATTCGTTTCCCTTCTTTCATGGTAGTTTAATGAAGTGGGCTAGAATAGCCATTAATGGCAACCGTCAGCAGTGGCTGACTAGCGACAAATCGAGTCCAGTTAAATGAGTTGAAGCAATACCCCGCGGATTTAGTATCTGTTCGTGTATTGCGTCAGTGAGATGGAATGCGGGTGGAAACTCGACCACGCGGTCTAAGAAAATGGCCGGCGTTCGTACGTAGAATTTCGACCACGCGGTTTCTTAAGATAGATAATATCCTCGCGGTTGCCATGGATAACACGCGGTCAGCTTAAATGGCCGATCTCCGAAAACTAGTCGGTGATGCTTGTGAGGACTTGGACCTCAAATCCGAGTGTCATGTTACGTGATATTGCTATTTCTTTGATAAATAAATAAAGTGTCAAAACATACTTTGAATAATAAATTCGGACGACTCGTTATTTTTCTGCATTTTGCTGTCAAAAAGACTGAAAATGAGGACAAAAGGAGCGGAGAAGGGTGATAAGGGAGTAAGTAAAGCGTTCTGGATTGTGTCAGGATTAAAAAATAAGGACCAAGTTTTCTGGGAAGATTTGGAAAAATGGGATGTAATAATGTTAAGTGAGTTATGGGTGGATGGAAAAGACTGGAAGGGAATAGAAGGGAAGATGGGGGGTAAAAGAGTAGCAGTAGTATGCGTTTACAGGAAGAGAGGAGGAATAGAAAGTTATAAGGAGATGGATTGGAGAAAAAGGAGATGGGCTGGTATTTATTGAGGGTGACCTGAATGCGTGAACTGGAAATCAGGGAGGAGAGGTATGTGTTGAAGAGGAGATAGTGTCAATGAGTGAATCGAAATATAAGGAAATAGATCGCGAGGGTAGAATACTTCTGAACTTGATAGGAGAAGTAGGATGGTTCATTTGTAATGGGAATATAAAGGGGGATGAGAATGGTGAAATAACATTCACAGGGAAAAGAGAAACAGTAACAGACTACGTGCTGGCAGAAGAAAGGATAAGGGAGCTTAGGGTAGGAACGAAAGTGGGTAATGAGAAAGGCTCAGAGCACTTACCAGTAATAACGAAATTGAAAGGAGGTCATAAACATTCTAGAGGTAAGAAGGGAGGATGGAAGGTAAGAAAGATAAACATGGGACGCTAGGGAAGAGAAAATTTGAAGGAATCTGGAGCAAAAATGAAGAATGAGAATCCAAAAGGTGAAGAAGAGGAAGGGGAAGACGAGATAATAGAAAGAAGAAAGGGGGTAATAGATAGGGTAAAAGAGGCTGTAACACCAAAAGAAGAAGGGACATAGACAGAATAGGATGGTGGGTTCAGGAATGTAAGGAAGGTAAAGAAAAAATAATGGAGAGTGTTAGAGAATGGAGAAGAGGAGAGATTAGCAAAAGGGAGTACAGCAGGAGGAAGCGAGAATATGAGGAAATGGTGAACGAGAAAAAGCAGAAGGAAATGGAACTATATAAGGAAGAAGTGGAAGAAGCGGTAAAGAAAAGGAAGGTATGGAAGGTGATAAATAGAAAAAGAGGGAGAAGGAAAGGTTGAATGATAAGATAAAAATTAGTGAATAGACGCAGTACTCCAAAGGACTGTGAGGGCGGCAAAAAATTAAGGTTAGAGAAGGAGCGAAGAAGGTAATAGAGAAGGAGGGTGAAAAACTATATAAGTAGGGGGAAGTAAACGAGACAATTGAAGGGCTGAAAAGAAATAAAGCGGAAGAAGAGGATTATAGAGGTATTACTCCGATGTCTGTAGGGTATATGATTTATACGAAAGTTCTCAGGAACAGGCTAGAAACTCAAGTAGAAGAGAAAGGAAGTATCCAACACAACCAGACGGGTTTCAGGAAAGGAATGGGGAAAACTGATAACATTTACGTCCTTAACTATCTAGTGAATACGAACTTGGGGCGGAAAAAAGGGAAACTGGTGGCCTTGTTTGTAGACTTTGAAGCAGCATTCGACTCAATGTACAGGAGGGCATTGTGGCAAGCAATGAAAGAAAGGAGAGTAGATAAAGATTTGATGGAAGGGATAAAAAAATATTTGTGGAGACGAGATTTAGAGTGAGGATAGGAAATGAGAGGATTTCTGGACAGAAAGAGGAATCAGGCAAGGGTTCCCATCGAGTCCGCTGTTGTTTAGTATAATGCTGGCGGACTTGCAGGAAAACCTGAAGAAAAAAGATAAAGGAGGAACGATCTTAGGTAGCAGTAAGCTTTACTATCTAGCATATGCGAACGATGTGGTACTATTAGCAGAGGACGAAAGAGGATTGAATTTAATGTTAAGAGGGTTTGAAGAGTACATAAAAGGAAAGGATTTCACGGTAAATGTTAGCAAGACCAAGATAATGTGCTTCAGGAATGGGGGGCAGAAAATTGAGTTCAAATGGAAGTTAGAAGGAGAAACGTTTGAGCTAGTGGATTGAATCAGGAGGAGGTAACGAGCTGCTAGTTTGGCAAGTCGTATGCTATGGAGTAGAAATATGGGGGTCGAAGGAGCAAAAAAGGATGAAAGTCTTCATGAAAGATTCCTGTGGTGGGTTGCGGGAGTGAGCTGGAGTTGTCCAGGTTAAATGGTGAGGGAAGAACTGGTTAGAGAGGAAGTGGTAGTTTGGCAAGTGAAGAGAGCATGAAAGTTCGAAAAGAAGCTGAAGAGGGGAGAGGGAAGCGAAATCGCGCAACCGTGCATAAAGGAGATTAGGTCGAGAGAAGAGAGGTAATGCAGAAGGCTCGAAATGGTAAGAAGGGAGACAGAATTGGAGATGTTAGTATGACATGGAGAGGAGAGATGGAGGAAAATTAGTGAATCAGAGTACAACAAAAGCAATAAAATGGTCTGATGGGTCGGGGAACCAGACTACCTGACAAAGTTAAAAAAGGTGAGTAAGTGAAATAGAGTTTTACGGTGCAAAATGGGAGAGGGAGAGGAAAGCGGAAGTGTGAGTGATTGTATGAGTGGAATACTGGATGAAAGTGGTCAGAGAGTAGAATGATTGAGGAGACTGGAAGAACTTAGGGAAGAAAAAACCAATGGTTTGTCCAGTAAGGAGTACCTAAATGAATACAGAAAGTAAACGTTGAGAAAAAATATGAAGTAGAAATATGGTAAGAGTTAGAATAAGTAGTTTAAGGCACTTATGTAATTTATTGTAAGGGGAACGGAGGCCCTCAAACACGTAAAAGGGATGAGAATAAATTACAGATTATATTATTTGTATTATATACTATAAAAATATAATATCAATATGAATTTTATATTTCACATACAAACTTGTGCTGGGATTGAAAAACGCTTCGCTCCCACTAAGATTCGGCAGAAATCAGAAAAAAGTGCGACTCTGTAACTTTCATTCAAGAGAAAAATGCCTAAACCGATATTAAATTGCTGATGGGATTATCCTATATTCAGGGCCCAAAACTCGCGGGACCCATTTTTCTCTCATGAGATTTTCTCGGATTCAGTGAATCAGACTTATGTGGCTACAATGCGAAAACCAAAATTTCCAA
>WSXT02157008.1:0-10146 GCA_011762715.2 Neuroterus valhalla | reverse complement strand
AATCCGAAAAACAGGTTTTTACGAATGTGTCTGTCTGTCTGTGAGCACGATAACTTAAAAAAAACTAATCGATTTGATTGACCTTTGGTACACTCTTTTAAGTATAAAAAAATGAAGGTCAAGTTCGTTAGCCAGCTATTTTGGAAACAAATCGAAAAGATAGAGCATTTTCAAAATTTTTGAGACCATTTTTTCCAAGACTTGATAATTGTAAGTACAGTTTCCTGTATCGAGTAATAAGTGGAACAATTTATCCCTATTCTTTTTCTCGATGGAGACAAAATTGTCAGAGTTAGGGCATTTTCAAAATACGAAAATATAAACAAAAATGGGAATTTTCAGCCAAACAACTTTTTCTCAGAAATTTTCTCAGAAAATCGAAAAATAAAATTTTGGTCGCACAAAAAATGATAAAGAATAGAAAGTTAAATTTTTTGGTCAAACCATGCAAGGTACGGGAGAATATAAATCAACGAAAATTTTGCACTGAAAAAAGACAACAAATTCGGAGATATTTCCTTTTTGATAAGACAATTAGTTCCTGCTTTCTTAGAAGAAAAACTATATTAAAAAGGAAAAAATTGAACTTTCGTAATATTGTCACAAGCTTGGTAAAAAACGCGTAGTTTTTGTTTCAATCGTATAAAATAAAACATTAAACAATCAGATTTTTTAGAAAAAGTACACAACATATGAAAAAAATTAGGCAACAATACTTCTCTACCGTTTCGGACAAATTTTGATCGGGTGCGCAGCACGAGGCACGAGATGAGAATGTATTTGTTAAAGCCGGAGAAGCTTCAACAAAAGAGAATTCAAAATCATCAAATGAAAGTAGTCGACATTTCGCTATCGTGTTTCAAAAGCTCTGTATATACATGTAGAAAAAAACGAAGAATGAGCGCGTAGCGCGAGGTACATTCATCATCGAACGCGAAGCGCGAGATCCGACAGATGTTTTTTGTTGAAAATTTTTCCTCTGGTAGAGAATTATTCTCCTTGGTTGAAAATTCATCTGGTATTTCAAAAATTCAGCTTTTCGCTTGAAAGCCTTTGTATATTGTTCGAAGTGTAACTGTGTTGTTAAGGTCTTTTTCTGTCCGAAAATTTGATTGTTTTGTTAAAAATTTGCCTTGACTGTTTAGAATTTCAACCATGATCTTCTATTTGCTAGCTCGATTATTTGGTCTAAAAAAGTGCAAGTAAATGGTTGGTTATCTCCCGACATTCTCATCAGAAAAGTTATTATATATTATGCGTATAATTTGACCCCCTCTCCCCGTTTTCATCAAATGTCCACGTTTTGAGACCCTCCAATTACGGAAAAAAGGTTTTCACGATTGTGTATGCATGCATGTATGTATGTTTGTATGTATGTATGTATGTATGGCTGGATACACGCACGACAACTTCAAAAAGCTAATCTATAGGATAAGCTTTTGGTAAACTCCTTTAGAGTTCAAAAATTTCTACAGCTGCAGTGGATCGTGTCCGTGCAAGGATTCTAGAACATTTTTGATGACGTTACAGAATGATATTGCGCATTAAAAAAATGTGACAACACTCAAAAATATGATCACCAAATTCCGGATCGGGATTATATATAGCCTCGAAATTGTTGACGCCCAATTTTGTTTCCGCAACCGCGCACTATCATTTTATGCCGTCATAAAAAATGTTCTAGAAGCTCAGCATGGACCCGAACCACTACAGCTGTGGAACTTTCTAAATATCGGTAACAGGAATCTTGGATAAGAACACTCCTCCCTTATCTACGAATGTTACCCGATCTGAGATTAGCAAGAATTAAAAACTCCAGGCTCCTAATCTATCCATGGCGGACTTCCAAGCTTTCGAGAAGAACATCAAAGAAGCCAAAGAGCCATAACGCGGAATCGAGGCAGTTGGTCAAAGTTTTCTCGTGATCTCTGAATGTGGTGTGGTGCGACCTCCACCCCCCAACTTTGGTCGGAAGGCGGGAGAAGACTGTTTTACTGTAAAACTGTCGGAATCCAATTTATCTGAGGAGCTACTGGAGAACTAGGTCGTTTCCGGAACATCGCCCCCGCCCTTTGCAACCCCTCCAACCACCATACCTTTCATTCTAGAATCTTAAATCCTATAGCTTTCTTCGATTCCAACGGAGGCTATTTCGCACGGATAGTCGAATCTTTCCAAGATGCAGAGCATGTTGGGACACTTGGAGTTTTATTACTTGTTATATGGTTTAGGATTTCCCCTACTCTCCTGTTGAATATTCCTGGAAATTCATATTTTGTGGCCTCACTTTTGAGATAATGAATTATAAGTATCCTCTGAGCTTGCATGGGATTTTAGGGGAAGAGAAAATAGGGCTTATTTTCAGGACTTTTAGAAATGTTTGCAACTTAAGTATACATGGCCATATTAAGTTTCCTATATTGTTACGAAATGTATTACATTTTGTTTTTTACACTACCGTCGGAAATTATGAGATCGATTGACGCAAGCACTATAAGAAGTAACTTCAACTTCTAGCATGACCCAAGAAAATTGTTGCGAAAATCTGAAAATCAATCAGCATAGAGCCTAAAATTTTATGTTTAATTTAGGCTAAAGAAACTTGGAAAATCCTAATCGGGTCGCGAGATACGATTAAAAATGTTCAATCGTATCTGAATTGAGTTTTGGTCGACGATCACGGTTCCCGGCCGGTCCACAGTAGTCACAAATCGAAAAAAGCTGGCCAAAGTAAAAAAATTTATTTTGAATCGCCATTTTGGCTGGCGCAGTTGATGATGAAGGTTTTCGTACCTTCATTTCAAAAGTCAGATAGTCTTTTGTTTGAAAAAATGGCTTCGGAACCTAGTCTGAACTTGGTCTTATCTGTTCTGTCAAGTTCTTGGAGCAAGGTACAGAAAAACTGTCTCTTGGTCTGGTTAAACAACTATTCTCGAAAGTGATCTTTATAAACTGGAAAAATGGATTCTTCAGATGAAGATGTGTACAATATCAGATTTCAATCATGAAGCGAAATTTCGCACATGTTTTTTGACAAAATAACTTTTTTTTAGAAACGAATTATCTGATTTCTCATACAAAACTTGATTTTGATACATATAAGAAGTTGATTATCCTGCAGTATTCTAACAATTTATAATTATCATAGTGCTCATTAAACGTTTTTGGATTTATTTTAAAAAAATTAGCTGCGGATGCCTGCGGATGCGTTTTTCATTTGATATTTTTCATCTTGAAGCATGAGTCACGGCGAGACGCGCATTACACTTCATCATTACATGATAGTGTAAATGATTTTTAGAAGAAGGAGTTAATTTTTTTCTAATTACTACTTATCAGCGACCTTAAAAACCTCTTTACACCAATTTTGAAGAGAATAAAAAATTTATTTAGCAAAATCACCCGACATATTGGATCCGCCATTTTGTTTTTGAAATTTCCGGCACTAGATTAGTAGTCAGCGACCTTTACAACCTCCTTACACAAATTTTTGAAAGAATCAAACATTTATTTAGCATGATCACCCGCCATATTGGATACGCCATTCTGTTTTTGGAATATCTGATATCGGATTCGTAATCAGCGATCCCCAAAACCCCCGAGCAAGAAAATTTGGCCTATTCTATAAACATTTTATATTTTTGGCTACCTTTTCAGGATTTGGTCCCACTGTGCGGTCTGCTGCTCGCCTTTTTCGTCGAGCCAGGACCGAATAGGCCACGCACAGAGTGGTGCTTGATTGGGGCTCTCTTCTACTTTCGATTCTGCTTATCATTGATTTCTATTTCAAATGATTGTGAATTTGTTAAATTATTCATTGTTTTTTAATTATTCGCAATTAATCCATTCCACAGTTAACCCAATATCCGAAAAATAAAAAAATGATGGACGGTTTTTTTATTCCTCAAAATTTTCATCAACTAGAATATCAATAAAAATGTACCTAGATATATTGTACCATGCTAAATATAAAAATATTAAACATGATAAAAATAATGCATTAGAGATAAAATCAGTACGAATAGTTCAAACACAATGTTTGAAAATCTAGTGATTTAAAATACATATTAATTAGAAAAAATTGAAAGAAATTCCTATTTTCCGCTATAATTTGTTTTAAAAGTAATGGAATCATAAAATATTAATACTGTCACTTCGTAAAATGTATTTCAGTTATAGGAATTTCCAATAACAATTTGATTACAATTTATGTATTGAAATTTTCGAAAATTGTTTTTGAATGCGAAAGAAGCATTGTGAACTGCAAAACTTATTACATTCCAAATTTGTTTTTGAATCCGAGAATCGCGAAAAACCATGGACGATGTGGATAATCTTAGAAGAAGATTATGTTAAACTGCGCAAAAAAATGAATTTTCGAACTCACAATTATTTTCGAATATCATAAATAGTGCAAGTCATCAAATTAAAAAAAAAAATCAGAAATTCACCACGTAACAACTAACACTTTGCTTTTGTTTTGCACTCTATTTGGGTTTTTCCGCAAGTTTTCAGAGAAGCCGGCTGAACCGTCAACCGCTGAAACAAACGCGCATCGCGGAATTGAAATCGTCGATTCCAATAAACAAAGAATCGATATCCGAAGAATCGACGAACACAAGAATCGGATACAACGAAGTTACATACATCGGGTACTGCCTCAACTAAGGAAGCGAGCAGCAGACCGGCCAAACCCGTGATCGTCAACTAAAACTCAACTCAGATACGATTGAAAATTTTTAATCATATCTCGAGAACCGATTGAGAGTTTTCAAGTCTCTTTGGCTCAAATTAGAGATAAAATTTAAGGCTCTATGTTGTATAATTTTTAGATTTTCGTGACAATTTTCCTAGGTCATGCTCAAAGTTGAAGTCGAGGTACAAAATTTTAGAAAATCTAGAACTTTTTTTCAAAACTTATCACGTGCTGTAGTGCGTCGTAAGCTTTTTTGCCACGTGTATAAGTTCTATAGTTTCCGTATTCTAAAATTCAATAAGGTTTGATTTGTATCTTGGAAAAAGAAGAAGTTAATTGTTGTGTTGTGATGTGAAGTTCCATGCGATGTTGACGATGGACGCTGTAAGCATTAAGTTTTTGTTGACAGCTTTTTCTTGTTTGTATGGGTGTGATGATTGCTGATAATAAGGAATGCTTTGATAAATATGCAATGGGTAAAATGGGATCTCATCATTTTATCGATACATTTTCGATTTTAAGGTTATCTGTGATTTCTCAGAAGATGGCTTACGAGGATAATAACCACAGAATCCGGAATTTAATAAAACTCCAATACTACGATTCTGAAGACCTTTAAATTGCACATTTTTCCGCGTAGAGGTTGAATTTCACTAGAAAACAAACATCCCGAACAAATTAAAAAAAAAAAAAGAAAACATTTCGAAGGACAATTCAGCTATGCTACTGAACATTTTTTTTTTTTTTGTTCAATTCCCTACTTTTTTATTCCAGATAATAATCTTGTTTGGGTGTATTATCAACTATTACCTGCTCCGTTCCGAATCCATCTTTTTTTCTTCAAGTAAAACAACTTTTCTAAAAAAAGTCCTTCCTTTTTTTTTGGTTGGAGATTTATTATTTTAGTTGGAAATGCATGTACTCTAATCGAAATTTAAATTATCTTGTTGAAAATTTAGGCATTCAGTAACAGAAATTTCCTTTTTTGATCTCCATCCATCTTTTCATTGAAAATTCAAGTAAGGAGTTGAAAATTAAAGTATTTTTATTAATCTGCTTTCGCTGAGGAATCGAATATTTTGTTTGAAATTCATCTTTTTCGGTTATTATAGATCGTTTTTTATTTTCAATAATAATCCTGTCCGGATTAGATATGCACTTTTACCTTTCTCATCGTAAATTAATCGTTTTCTTCTAAAAGTTGAACTACTTATTCAAAAATTCAGCTATTTGGTTGAAAGCTCATCTTCTTCATTAAAATTTATTTATTTTTTTCTCAATGGAGAATTCATTTTTTCTATTTACAATAAATAATCCATCTTGGTTGAAAATTATCTTTTGGGCTGCAATTTTTACTTTTTTTTGAAAATTAATCTTTATTAAGATTCGTTATTTGAGATGAAAATTATTCTCTTTAATTGAAAATTTATCTACATATTTTACTAAAATCTCTCTTTTCATTGAGATTTAATTTTGTTAACTAAAAATACATATTCAGTTTTTATCAATTTTTTGAAAACTTGTGCAACTTGGTTAGAAGCTCATCTACTCTGTTAGAAATTAATTTTCTTAATTTCAAAATTCATCTCTTTGGTTGGAAATTTAACTATTTCAAATTAAAAATCTCATATTGAATCAAATTTTTCAATTCCGAAGCCTAGAAAAAAAAAGCATCAAAAATAAAATAATGCGGGTCGTAAAATTTAGAAACTGTAGCCCTCAAAACTCAAAAAATGTGAGACCTTCAAAATCAAACAAATTCAGTGTTACAATAATTTTTATGCGGAAAGGCTTGTAGTTCAAAAATTGTAACAAGGTTCAATGTGAAACGATTTTCCACAGCGTTTTTAGATTTTACAATTTAAATTAAATACGCCTCGGGTCACATGGAATTCAAAATTTGAATCTTATAAGATACATTAAACAACAATAAACATTTTCGATTTCACAATTTTGGTGCAGTAGACCTCAAAGTAGGAAAAATTTAAGGCAAATTTAATAAACATTGTTTAATAATCATTTTCAATACTGCGGGTTCAGTACTGAAAATACTAAAATTTGAAGAAGATCAGAAAAGAATTGGATGACTTTTGGTAAAATTATGAAATAAAAAACGTTGTAATTTATCGATTTGGAATTTGATGCAATTTCAAATATAATCATTTCGAATTGGAAGAACCGTGAAGTGAACAATATTATTATGAAACTATAAGCGCATAAAAATGAGCAATTATTCTTAATGGTTCGAGATTTCTGAATCATATATTATTGAATTTCAAAACCTCAAAAAAAAACAAAGTTTTAAGATAAAAAAAATTGAAAATTGTACAATTTAGAAGCAGATAATCTTGGAATTCGGAAAATTCAAGGCCTTCAAAGCCAAACAATTTAGAGACATGTTTTCAAGTGATAAGAATTTTAAATCGAAATTTGAATGTCTACCCGACAAATAATAAGTTCAAACTTTTGTTCATCTTCCGGTTTCCTCTCGATGAGTTGTTGATATTTTATAGTCAATTTGAGAAAGTTTAAAAGATTTTGACGACACGATTCCGAATTATTTCTAGAGATGATTCTGTTATCATGCCAATTTTATAGGTTATGAGTATAAGTCAGTTTCACATCTTATGGAATTGTTTTCTTACTACTAATACGAATTATTCTTAAAGAAAAAAATTCAATTTCACTGCTCTCAAATTTTAGTTCCCTCGCGCACAGTCCTTCCGAGAACTTCGCTCGATGACAAGACGGTTTAAAGGGTTTGGAGAGAGGCACTGACCTGTGTGGCCAGTTGGTCGTAGGGGCTAAGGCATGCTTTGGACCCACGCGCCGGCTGGTTGTAGGTTCGATTCCCGCCTTGCACTCTGGGAGAGCTTCGGCGACCCACGCGGTGAACACTTGCCTAGGGGAGTGTTCATCTCCGGAAAGTCGTGGTGCCGGTACCTCTTGAGAAAAAGGTTACTATAAGTACTTGGAACTGGGGTTCTTGGTGGTTCGGAACCCACCTTAAGCTGTAGGTCCCCCGTACTCACTTACTTACTACTAAGATAGTGGTAGGGTGTGTAAAGGAATGGTTGAGAGGTTCGAGGAAAATGTAAACCCTCAGGGGACACATTGAATCAATCAATCAAGAGAGGCACTGACCTTGCCCTCTTTACGGCTTCACCCGAGTCTTGTATTCTGTTGAAGTAATGTTTTTAGATAATAAATCAATCTGGTTTATTGAAGATTTATCCTTCAGGTTAAGGATTCAACTAATTTGTTAAAATCTGGTCTGGTTTTCTGGTCGATTTCATCTTGTTCATGACTTGTTTTTGCTTTGTTTGTTGAAAAGTAATTTTTTTGCATGAAGATTTAACTATCCCATTATTTATTTGAAATGGTAAGAAAGTCAACTTTATCGTAAAAAAATTCATCTCTTTTGATGTAAAATTACCTGTCTAATAAAAAATTCAACTTTTAGCTTCAAATATCATAAACTGTCTTCTGAAAAATTCGTCTTTCTGACTTGAAAATTCAACTGCTGGTTTGAAAAAAAATTCATCTATTTTGTTGAAATGTTAATTAGTTGTGTAATTCAACGATTTTCTTGCAATAATCTTTTTCTTTTTTTTCGTTTCAAGGTTTGACTATTTGGCAATACATCTTCATAGGTTAGAAAATGAACCATTGGGTTAACGCTTTAACTATTTTGTAAGAGGCTCAATGAATTGGGTGAAAGTACAAGTTCTTGAGTCATATTTTTCTACCAAAAACTCGTCTTTCTGGATCGAAAGTTGATCTTTTATGATAGAAAAGTAATCTGTCCTAGTTGGAAATTACCTTTTTTGTTCAAAATTCAACTCTCCAATTCACGGTCTTTGGTAGAATATTTTTGTCTTTTGTTTAGAAATCCGACTTTCTGATTGAAAATAAATTTACGTACAATAAATATTCAAGTATTACGTTGAAAATTTAATCATTTCGTTGGAAATGTAACTATTTTTAGAAAGTCATCTTTCTTGACTGCCAATAAACCCTTTTTTCAATTTCACTCTGTTCAAAAAAATTAATTCTTAGTACACGAATTTCCCCCTTTATGATAATCTCTTCACCCCTCCCTCCTACTTTTAACAATGGCAGGTAAAACCCGAAAGCAAAGGTGTCAATCCGAGCAACGAGAGTTCCAGTCCATTATTTGGATACGTAGAAATCAATTTTATAGTTTAAACAGTATCGAGTGTCAACATTCAATCCCTTTAGATCAAGGCCAAACTCCTTTGTTTTCAATCATTATTTCCGAAAAATCTGCAGTGTTGTGTACACCCTTTTCTGGTCAGTCCTCTCTATTCTGGATCGTTTGTTATTGTTGGGCTTGGGAGCGAGGGGGGTGGTGTGATTGTGCGATTCGAAGATCGTGTTCTGCATTCTTCTGTTCTATATATTCTAATTTTTCTAAATGAAAATGAAAGTTTCCGCAACTGATGGTCAGATTTCTTCTCGGATTTCCTTAACCGGTAGTGAGTCTGTCGTTTTTTTCCTACTTCTTTCGTGAGTGTAGTGCATCTTGAACAAAATTATTTGACTGAAATTTGTTAGTGACATTTTCTACCAGGAAGAACATGAGATGTCCGGAATTTTCGCGGAACCAGGGAAAAAATTATGTCGTCTGAAAAAGGTCGGTTTTTTGTTCTTGAAAATGTAAAATCTGCATTTGATACTCCAGAATTCTTTTCGCTTGTTTCAAAACTCGAAAAAGCTGTATAGAGACATAATTTATTATTTCTTACGAGAAATTAAAAGCATATTATTGAATTTTCTTTGATTCAGGCCACATTTTGATAGAAAGCGCTTATTATAAATCAAAAAGTTTCCTTTTCAATTAAAATATTTTTTTCAGGCCAGAAATCTGTTTATAAGATTCTATTTAGGAAGCGTATATTGATCTTGGTTTATGACTACGATACTTTGGGAAATTGAATTTATCTGTTTAAATGAAATTCATAACAAACTGTCTATCGTTACGGAAGTTTCGATGAGGCCAAGCGCTTTACTAGATTAGATTAGTCTCACGATAATTCCGTAACACTATTCAATGCCTATTCATTATTGAAAATATCCAAATCAAAGTTTTGTAATGATTTTTAGGCTTATCCTCAATGGAGATTGAATTACCAAAAAATTTAGAAGAATATGGCAGAAATCTGATTTTCCAATTGAATATTTTGATAATGAAGTTTTGCCATAGTTCCTCAGTTTATGAGTTATATAGGAGGTATATTTTCAAATGAGTGTGAACTTCGCAATGTTAACCGAAAAAATCTGCCCGCTTCGCGGGCACATTCTCATCACGCGCTTCGTAGGATCTCGCGCTTCGCGCTCGATTATATATTCGACTCGCGCTTCGCGCTCGTTTGTTCCAAACCTCGCGCTTCGCGCTCGGGTATTTGTGTCTCGTAATCGGAATGCTT
>WSXT02156997.1:0-10146 GCA_011762715.2 Neuroterus valhalla | reverse complement strand
AAAAACAAAATTGTCAGAGTTATGCCATTTTCAAAATTCAAAAATATAAACGAAAATGAGAATTTTTAGCCAAACAACGCAAGATATGAAAAAAAGTTTTAAGAAAAAACAATGCTTTTTTGGCAGCCTTCCAGGGTGATCTTTGCAACCTTTCAAGTTTCCTCAAAAAATCGAAAATTCAAATTTTGGTTGCGCAAAAAATAATGAAAAATAAAAAGATTCATTTTTCGGTCAAACTATATAAGGTGCGGGGAAATATAAATGAACTAAAATTGTGAACCAAAAAAAGATCTACAAAGTTGGTAAAATTAACTTTCTGATAGGACAAGTAGTTTTTGCTTCATTTATAAAAAAGCATATAAAGCATATGGTCTTTAAATGTGTCATCACCTTCTTCAACAGGATATATAGTTTTTATTTCAATCCGAAAAAAAACTACAAAAATGAAACAATAAAATTTTTGAAAAAATGACTAAGGCTAACACAGAAGATTGATAGAGAAAAGTTGTTGACCCGAAACGTAAAATTAATGAATTGGATTTCTAGAAAAACTACACAACATGTGGAAAAAATTGGGCAACGAAACTTCTCCACCGTTTCGGACAAACTTTGATCAAGTGCGCAGCACGAGATACGCGATGAGAATGTATTCGTTAAAGACGGAGAAGCTTTAACAAAAGAGAATTCACACTCCTCAAAATGAAGTATTCGACATTTCGCTTTTGAGTTTCACAAGCTCTATATATAACCGTAGGGAGGTACAAAGGCCGAGCGCGTAGCGCGAGGTAAATTCATAACCGAGCGCGAAGCGCGAGATCCGAAAGACGCGCGCCCCAGGCGCGCTCAAACCTGCGAGCGAAGCGTGCGATGAGAATGTGTCCGCGCAACGGGCAGATTTTTTTTTCTATTCATTTCTTTCTATGTTAGTTCTCATTAAACAGTGGCTTCCTCATGTAAATAGTTGAACTTTCCAGCAAAACTTTGAACCATACGGTCAAATTTTCAAACCAGAAGAATTAAACTTCAACCAAAAACAGTTGACTTTGAACCACAAAAGATGTATTTTCACCAAAAAAGATATTTTCCAAGAAAGAAATGATTTTCAATAGAAATTATGAATTTTTACCCGAAAAGGTGAATTTCCAACAAAAAAAAAAAAGAGTTCCAACCATTAAAAACGAATTCTCAACCAAACAGTTGTATTTGTTACCAAGAAGTTGATCTTTCAACGAAAGTGAGTAGCTTCCTAGCCAAGAAGACGAATTTCCAAAAAGGGAGTTGAATATTTAAACTGGAAAGGCGAATTTTCAACAAAATTGATCGATCTCCATCAAAGAAGATGAGTTGTATAACATAGGAGATAAGTTTCTAATTCATAAGACCAATTTTCAAGAGAAAAGTTGAGTTCAAAAGTTGGAAAGTCGACTGTTTCCTAGGAGATTGAACTTTTTATTTTAAAAAATCAACTTTTTTGGCCGAAATTTGTCTTTCGGAGTTGAGAATCAATCTTTTATGGTGGTAAAGTCATCTTATTAGGGTGGAAATTCAACTGCCCGGCTAACAATTCAACTGTTTCGTTGTAAATTTATCTGTTAAGTTACAAATGCAACTTTATTTGGTTTGAAAAATAATTTTTTCCTGGTTTAAAATAATCTTCCTAATTGGAAACTAGTGTTTTTGGGTTGAAATTTCGTCTATTATGGAAAAAAATTCATCTTAGCTAAAACTGATTTTTTTGTTGAAAATTCATCTTTTCGGGTTCAAAAGTCAACGAAAAGCAGTCTCAAATAAATTGAAAATCATGGTTTTTATATAAATAATTTGGAATTAAGGGAAATTCAGGATTAATCAAAAAATCTTTACAGATAAATTAATGTCATTCGGTGAAGTGAAAAAATAATGTTTTTCTTTCTTTTCAGGTTTGATAAGCTTATAATCATTATAATTACATATAACATTAATAATAACATTATAAAATTCTAACATTATAATTTGATGACCTTATAATCCATTGAATAGTTGATTTCGTTCCAAAGTATCAAAAAATTCACTACTTTTTGTTATTTCGAGCTCTATTGTCGTTAAATGGAAAATTCCTTCTCCTTTTTCACCTATAATTTTCCGTGAAGATCCGAATACCAAACAATAGCTTTTTTACCCCCTTCAACTTAAAAAAAAAATGTTTCTTCTTTCGCTCCGCCCTATTACGCAGCCTGCCCGATTGGAGATGAATTCAACCAAAACAATTTACGGCTTCTAATTCCTTGTAAATCTATTTCAAAATTGATAATTCTTCTAGGTCAATTATTATGCGGTGGACTATTCTCTTCCGATCCTCTTTCAAATTGGTTCTCAGCCGTGTTACTCTCCCACGCACTAATAGAAAATGCAACTCAGAAAGAACAGCTTTTGAAAGTTCTTTTAGCCACCAACATCGGGAAACCTCCAGTAAAGTTAATGCAACAATGTGTTATGTTGCTTCAGCAGAGCAACCAAACTCAATCCAAACTTGGTCTTCTTATTCTTTTATGTACCTGGACTTCCTACAGTCCGGTAGCTGTAAAAACATTCCTTGGGATCGATTCCTCGATTGCTTATCTCACGGCACTTCTTTCTTCTCATGAAAGTAACGACGACTTGCAGGAATCTCTTCTTCAAAACATGTGCGCTTTCCTGATCGGAATTTGCGTTCATTTCAATGACGATAGTGTTCCTAATTACACCAAGGTATTGGCTTAAAATATTAGATTTATAATTTGAAGTACTAAAAAATTTAAGGCTTTCAAACTTGGGACAGCCGAAGATTAAAGATATTTTGATTTGAAAGAAGACGAAGTTTGAAAACTTTGAATTAGAAAGCTGTTTAATAAAATCGAAATCTGAAGCCAGTTCTAAATTCTCAAAACTTTTTTTTTGATCTTTCAGGAAAAATTGTGCAGCTTAGTGGAAAACAGAATAGGATTAGAAAGGTTTCAAAACGCAATTGGAGGAATTTCCAGGCATGAAATCTATTCCAGGACTTTGAAACATACACAATCCTCGGCGAAAAATACTTCTGAACTTTATCTGGATCACGAATTTTGTAGACTGCTCAAAAATTTAGAAGGTAATTAATATGAAATTATCCAATTTCGAAAGACTTTCAGTATAGAAATTTCCAATTTTTATGCCGTAGGGGTTGATAAATTATTAATTATTTCTGGTCAACTTCGAAGGATATAAATTATTTAAAATATTCCCGATTTGAAGCAGGGAATGTCGAAAAAAAATCATAATTTTGGGTTGGAAGATCAGATAATCATTGGCCATAAGAATTGGCATTCCAGCTTGGAACAGAGAAGTTTGTAATTGGATTATAATCCTAAATTCGAATAGATTTTTTTAAATTTCCTTGTTTTAAATCAGAATTTAGATTATGTTCTGAAATCCCTGTACCATTTCTAATATTCCCTGTCCAAAATAAAATTATAATCATTCATGGAAACTCCCTGCCCTAAAGTAAAAATCACAATTCTTAGCCAAATTTTCTGTTCTAAAGTTAACTTAGACTAAAAATTATAATTCTTTACGGAAATTCTGAGTTCTATCTTTGAATAATAAGTTTTTCAGAAAACACTACCTAAATTTCTTGTCCGAAAGTCTTAAATATAATTCTTTAGAGAAATTCCCTCTTCGAAAGTGAAAACTATCTTTCTTCATGGAAATTCTCTATGTCAAGTCGCAATCACATTTTTTTTGAAAATATGCCAGTTCCAAGTCAGAATTATATTTATTCACAACATTTTTTATTGTAATTCAGAAATATAAGAATTCTTTGTTTCTGAAATTTAGAAAAGGAAAGTTTCAAATCCTGGAAATTTTTTACTGGAACAAGACATTTTCGAAATCTGACCATTTCTGATTTAGCACAGGATTTTTTTTTTTTGCAAATTTTCTTTTAATGAATCAGAATCAAAATGCTTTTCCGAAATTCCCGTCAAAAAAACGAAATGAGTCATTTTTCCCGATAATTGTCTCTTACATTTCAGAATTATAATTCTGTTGGAAAATTCTTTACTGAAAAAATAACATTTATTTTGGTTGTAAATCGCATGTATACCATTAAATCCATGTTCCGAGTCGGAATTTTATTTATTTACTACGTTTTATGTTATAATTGGTAAGTATCACTCCCTCTTGAATGTAAGGAAGAAAAAAGTTTAAAGTCGTTGAAAATTCTGACTTAGATCAGGGATTTTTCGAAAATATACCTTCTTCCAAATCAGAATTAAAATGATTTTAATTCAGAATAATAGTTTCAGAGTCTGACGAATTCTCACTCGATACTTCTGGTTTCGTAAATTCCTTTTTTAAAAATTGATTGAAATTATTATCAAAAATTTCCCGTAACCAGTAAAAAATGGTCTGGTTCTAGACAAAATTACAATTCTTCCCAAAAATTCCTCATATACCAAGTCACAATTAAATTATTTTAAAAGTTCCTTGCTCTAAGTAAGTTGGTATTATAGACTTATTTACAAAATTTTGTACTATAATTTATAAGTACAGTAACTTTTTCAAATTAGGAAAGAGTTCAGTTTTAAATGATGGCGAATTCAGGCTTGAATCAGGGATTTTTTTTCTTTCCTCCTTGTGAATCAGAATTGAAATTATTTCTTAAAATTCCCGTACCACATCGAAAATTCTCTGTTCCAAATTAAATTACCTTTTTCAGCTGCAGGTAATTACAAAATATGAGATTCTTCATTTCTGGATTCAACAATTCTTAAATATTATTTCCGAAATCTACGTGTTTTAGCGATTCCAACGATATGTTAAGTGACTCTGAAAGTTGAATATTAGAAGTTTAGCTAATGTGTAATTAATTATGGAAATCGAATTCATACCAAGAGAATAAAATCCAAATAAAAAAGAAAAACGAATTTTCGAGAAATATTTTAATTTTCAAGCCGAAAATACTGATTCTCAAAAAAGGCAACTTTCAACCAACTTGTTGACCCAAAAAAAAAAATATTCTTAACAAAATGACGAAATTTGTACAAAATAGTTGAATTCTTAACTCCAAAAGATGTATTTCCAACAAAAAAGCTAATTTTTAACCAAACTTTTAAACTTTAAACAAAACTAAGTCAAAAAGACAAATTTTCGAACAATAATTGAATTTTCAACCTGAAATCATATCAAATTGTTGAACTTTCAACAAAACATATCCTTTTTGACCGAAGAGACCTCGGAAGAGACGGATTTCCCACCGAACAGTCAAACTTTCAACCCGTTAATATGAATTCCCAAATAAACAATCAAATTCTTAATGAAAAAACATGACTTTTTAATAAGATTGGTCAATTTTCAACTAAACAAAAAGTGAAGGTTCTACAGAAAGAGAGAAATTTTGAAACAAAATAGACGAATTTTCTACGAAAAGGTTAAATCTGCAATTCTAAAATATGTACATTCAACAAACAAATTTATTTTAACCATTTTGTTGGATTCCCACTAAAATACTCGAATTTTGAATCCAAAAAACGAATTTTCCATAAAATGAGAAAGTTTTCAACAGAAAAAAACGCTTTCTTAATTAGAAATCTAATTCATTACACAATTATTAATTTTAATCAACTTTGTGGAAGTAAATGAATAAAGTTCCTTATGGTTAAAAATATATCGACAGATGCTTATGCTAGACAGTTTAACATTTTTTTTCCAGATTTGAGAAAAATATTACTGATTACTAATTTCAATGTTCAAAATCAAATATCTACTGAATTTTCAGTCATGAAAGATTTCTCAGTGAAGAAAGAAACATAATTTTAACCGAATTGGGGAATTTTTAAGCAGCAAAGATAAATGTTTATTCATCAACCAATGTGATTCCTCACAAAAAACATCGATTTTTCGACAAATGATACAAATTTCAATCAAAACAGATCAATTCATCAACCAAAAAAAATGCACTCTTGGTTGAAAAAAAAGTATTGATCATCAGGAAAAATTAATTTCCAAGAAAATAGTGGAGTTTTTCACTAAACTAGATTCATTATCCACTAAACAATTGCAATACTGAATAAAAACTATAGAATTCCTTCCAAAAGAGATGAAAATCAATACAAATGCTTAGCAAAAGAGATGAATTTTCAACCAAGACAAATCTTTGATCAAGAAGAATACGAATTTTGGGCAAATTGTCGAATTTTGTACTAAAATTATGAATTTCCTACAAAACCGTTGAATTTATGAGAAAAGAGATTCTTCTCGATAGTTAGATCAATTTTCAACAAAATAGTCAACTTCACAACAAAAGAGTTGAATTTTCAGCCTAAAAAGAGTACTCAGTCAAGGAGAAAAAGAAAGCTCTACTAAATTGTTGAAAAGTTCAAAGCCAAAAAGACGAGTTACTTACAAAACAATTGAATTTTCAACTGAATAGGATGTGTCTTTTTGAAAACCTGACGAATGTTACGCTTAAAAGGAGAAATTTATTATACCAAAAGGAAAAGGATTCTTTACACAAAAAAGTTAAATTTTCAACATAAAAGTATTGATCCTAAACAAAAAAGTGAATATTTAACCGATTTTTTGAATTCTTGACCAAAAAAGACGAATTATCTAGAAATCAGATAACTTCTCAACTCAAAAATACCATTTTTCGTCAAAAAAGGTTCTCTTTAACAAAATAGTGGAATTTTCAACCAAAAAAGATTTTTGGTTCAAGAATTGAACCAATTTTACCCACGTTGTTGAATTTCTAATAATAATGATAAATCCCCTATAAAGTTGTGTCTTCGAACAGAAAATAATTCTTTTAACAAAAAAGGTAATTTTGAAGGAAATCGTTGAATTTTTAATCCGTAAATATGAATTTTTAACCGAATAATCGGTATATTAACCAAAAAGAATGACTTTCGAGCACAATTGTTTAGTTTTGAACTAGAAACAATTGCATTTCTACCAGGAGGGAGGAATTTTCGAACAAAATAGTCATATTTTACAACCAAACAGTGAATTCTTAACAGAAAAAAAAAATTCTAGATAAATAGTTGGAATTCTGATCCTTGAATATAAATTCTTAATAAACGAACTTATTTTGAATCAAGCTGTTAATATTTTCACTAAATAGTTTGGGAAAAATTTATTTTTGATCAAACAAATAAAGAAAAGAAAAAATTATCAAGAACTAAATTATTTGGGTGATGATAAATTATTTATAATTCTAGCCATCGTTTTGAAGTCGGTTCTCGATGGAAGCAGTTCCCAACGTTCCATAGATCAAAATTCCACATTGTCACCTGCAGATTCCGCTTTAGTTGCACAATACAAAGATCTTATTAGAGAGCAGGATGGGCAAATCCAGAAGCTCAATCAAATCAATGAAACACTCTCGAAGGAGAAGCAAGAATTGGATGTAAGTATTTTTTATTCGCTCAAATCGTTTAATTATTAACTGTTTTTCGAATATTGATTTTCCATACAATATTAATTTCAGGTTCAAGTCCAAGAACTTCAAACCACAGTGAGTCACTTGAAAGACCAAAATTTGGTTCTACGAGCAGCTCAGACTAATTTTTCAAATGGAAAAGAATTGATTTCGCCTCCGAATAACCTGGGAGCAACGAATGAAGAATTGGTAATGTACAAAGCGAAAGTGGCTGATTTGGAAAGCAGATTGTCTGGTTATGTGTTGAAACTTGAGGAATATGAGAAGAACAGTATTAGTCAAAGTGGAACCGAACTTGAAACTGCTTTAAAGAAAAGAACAGAAGAGCTCGAAAAATTGAGAAAAGACCAAGAAGATTTGTTGGAACTTCTCACAGATCAAGACAACAAAATCGCGATGTACAAAGAAAAACTGGTATCATTAGGGGAGAAGGTTGATTCGGACGAAAGTTTGGGTGATGTCGACACAGATAACCAGCCAGAATCGAGCATCTGAGTCACTGAAAATTTTGTAAATTAATAAACAAAAGTTTTACGACAATTAATGTTATCTTCGATCATTCTCAATTTTATGTTTTAGTCAATCAGATGTTCCTTATTGTCTCCTGAATTGTAAATTATGAATTCGTCTTAATAATTATTTTAAATATTTGTTGAAACTGTTATTCTTTCTATATAGATATAGACTTATAAATTCATAAAGTAAAGCACAATTTAAATTGCTACAAAATACAATTTTTCAAGAACCGATTTCCCTTAAAATATTCATACATACAAAGTTTTAAGCTGGGGGTTTCAGGGCAAGGTAGATAAGGTAAGGCTGGAGGGAATTAGGAGAATGTAGAGCTGGCAAGACAAGTGGGGGGTGATGCAAAGTAAAAACAGGATAATGGATAAGGAGGTTTACATCGATCTTCACATTGATCACGATCTGACGCGGAAAGAAGAGAGGTTCAAAGGATGCTGTATGATAGGGATAGAAGAGAGAGGAGTGAAAGGCGAGCAGCAAAGGTAGGTTGTGAGAAAATAGGGCAGTCATCTATCCCTCCAAATCTACCTGGATTGCCTTCCCCTTCCAGTGAACACAAACCCTCAGCTGCCTCGAGAATGCTCTCCGTACGGCTCCTACGATTTTCGAGCGAGTGTGATTATGGGATTAGGCCACTATGAGAAATATTTATGGGGTGCATGGTCTCGCAAGGGACCGAAAATCGGCTATTTTCAAACTCGTCCCTCGCTCCCTGAAAACTGGGCGATTACAAACTCGGATGAGGTCGAGTTGCGGAATGGTCAAGGGGAAGCAGCCGTCGGTGCGCCGACCCCCTCCATGCTACTACCTCTTCCGCAGCTCGACATCAGCTCTCGATCGGCCTAGCACAAATATTCAGGTAGAAAAATAAACAAATTTGCAGTTTTCTACCTAGAATTTTGGAAAAAAGATATTCATGATCTACGGTTTTTTACAAATATTTGAAATTTAAGACTCTTGAATATTTAATGTGTAAAATATTAAATGTTGCCATTATGTATTGTGAATAATATAATACTAGAGTATAAATAAACGAGTCTTGCATTGCAAATGTTTAAAATTGGGACATTTCCAGGGGCCGCGGATGCGGGGGGGCTAAGGGGGCTCAAGCCCCCCCCCCCAACGGAAAACTGAGGTGGCTGAGCCCTCCCAGTTTTCCATGTATTTCTGTGCATAATCTTGTCCGATGACCTTTTTTTTGGCCTCTCTGTTGCCGTGGGCAGGTGAGCCCCCCCGCTTGAAAATACCTTCCGCGGCCCCTGGACATTTCTAACCGTTCTCTTAGAATTATGAGGCGGACAGATCAAAACTTCTCAATCGGCAAAAAATCAGCGATGTCGCGAGAAGAAAAGCAGTAGAAGATGATTATTGAGATTTGAAACCTTCCAAATTTTGGAAACGCGAATTCCACGATAATGGCATTGATACCGTGAAAGTTGACGATGTTGAGCGTTTTCGAAAAAAAACATCGGTCGAGCTCGAAGACAACTTGTACCGAAATTGCCAGAAACCGCGATTGATCCGCAAGATGCTCTTGATTCGGTAAAAATAGAAACCAATAAGGGAGAGAACTTTCTACTCCTAAACGATAAAGTAAATAAAGTTGTCATGTTCTCCACAATTATGAATTTGACGTTTTAATGCCAACTATCAATAATTTTTGTCGATGGGACGTTTTACAGCTGTCAAAAACAATTTTTCAAATTATCACGGTTATAGGACTCTCACAGAACTTATACATATATTCTTCTAGCCTCCTTCTTGCTCCCAAACAAGAGAATTGATTTCAAAAATGCAGCATTTTCCCATATAGATTCCGAATGTAAAAAACTTAATTTGGATTTAAATCCGAAAATTATTTATATAGACTTCGATACCGGTATTCATTCATGTATACGTATATCATTATATAATCGTATAATTATAAAATGTTGTCGATTCCATGAAGGTCACGGTCGTATACAGGTCCGGGGGCTCTCGTGGTGGGGGATGTTTCCTTATTGAAGCTTCCGGTTCACTCAGAAAATTGCCACTTCTAGTGGTGGCGTAACAGTAGAGTTAGAGAGCCTCAAGGTAGTGTGATGGAGTGCAAAATTATGATGGATGGATGATTTAGTGCGCAACAAATGCGCATGCGTCGGCTTGATACTGACTCTACAGTCGTGTATATACAGCCATGATCA
>WSXT02156986.1:0-10146 GCA_011762715.2 Neuroterus valhalla | reverse complement strand
AATAATTAGGGAAGGTGTCGAGAATAATTTCCGACCAGAAAACTGGATGTATTCGTCGGCAAAATTGAAATAACAGATTAAGGTGCACTATAATCGCTCAAAGTTCGAAAAAAAACACAAAAATCGATAAAAAACGCGATTTTCTCAGGGGATTTTTTTTATTCTTGCTGGAACGTACTCAGGAAAGTGCCTGGTATTAAATCCCGTAAGAAAATCTCATGTGCCTTTTAGGTCGGATTACGGACACGTTCAAGCCCACCGTGCGCAGTTTGTTTTGCTTCCAAATGCATGGGCAAAACTTTGTTGCTTGAATGCTGCATCAGTACATGCAGACCTCTGTGAACGAACATCTTTGACAGAGAATTCCTTTGTGTTGTTTCTCCATTTCTCAACTTACTAAAGCTTTACGTCAATTTTTTTCAATGTGCTGCAGTTATTCTATAATTTTGATGTTCAAATGAATAGGAGAATTAATGTCCGTATGTGGTTCTAGTGGACCGGTTACTTGTTTTTCATTATTCTTAGTCATTTGGTCCTCAGCTCCAATCACCCTTCCATTATCCACACCTTCCATGAGGAACTTTATTATTAGGAGGTTGTTGCTATACTTTTGTTGGTAGCTGTTTTGACCGCTGGAAGCAATTCATTGAAAAATATTAAGCATATTCGGTCTGTTAGATTTTGTTCCTCTATTCTTGTGGCTATATGCGTATCTCATAGAAGAGATGATGATGTTCTCTCCTTGGGCTTCGCCCACTACTCTCTACAAAAAATGAAGGCTCAAAACATCCCTGTTAATTTTTAATGACAGGAACATTAATTGAACGATGGTGTTGTATTGCAACACCAGTCTCCTGGTATTGTGGTGCAGCTACCTCTAACTGATGTTCATTATCGACGTTTTTACTCGCCGACTCGAGGTACCGTTTAGTCTACGTCGCTTGGTCTTCTGAATTGAGTAGATTATTTCGGATATCCTTAAGAGAACTGTATAATAGCGTGGGAGCTCTAAAGCTGAGTGTGTGAGAGTGACGGATTATGATAAGCACGCCTCGAAGGGTGAAGTTTTGGACGTCAAAAATAATGGTCCTTGACCAATGAAAGATGTAAGGAATCTGATAGCTTCAGAAAAAAGGGTCTTGATTGTAATAGAAATGTTCATGTCGCGAACAAGGTCAATCTCAGGTCACGACCCCAAACAAAATTTATGCAGGCATGGCGGCGGAAAAATCCTCTACTCCCCTTCGCGCGCTAAAGAAAACATGAGAGTAAATGAGTAAGCTAGTGTGAAGGGCTGAAAGTACTCCACTTTCGTATTTCGTCACTCCTACTTATTAGCGTTGACGGTAGGAGAAGAGTTGATAAACTTTTCTATTTCAAGCAACTACAAATCATCATTCACTTTGAAGATGAAATGTGGATAAAAGTGCTTCAGGGATAGACTTTTGAATTGCTAATAAAAATTGATTTTTCATTACTTCTCTATATTCTCCCGGTAGAGTTTACATTATTTATGTTCATTTGAGTTTATGCTCATACTCGGATCAAAAATTATGATTTTCGGAATAGAAAACATCTGAAAAATAGATCCAATCGGATGGAATCTTGTCCCCCTTTGTCGACGTCAACCCTTTTTAACGATGGATCAAGTAGGATGTTCCTAAAAATTAGGATTATCTCAAATATTTCATTATAAGAAATCCTTTGAAACTCCCAGTTGCGTAGAAACGCATCAATGTACTCACAGTCTTGAATGCCTTTTGCTATATTTAATTTTATTCGTTGATAGTTTTTATGAGAAAAAAAGAATTCTCTGGAAAAATGCTCTAGTAATTTCTGAACAGAAAAATAACCAAGAATTGTTATTATCTAGAATATATTTTGATAAAATAGCTTCTAAATGCATTGTTATTATTCTTATACGTGGGCTATACTCAAAGGCTTGTATTTTTATATAAAATTGATGTATAGAAAAACCAGGTGGTCAGTTTGTCGTAGGGGCCAAGGCATGAGCTTTGGACGCACGCCGTCTGGTTGCGGGTTCGATTCCCGCCTCGCTTGTTCTCTAAGTTCTCTGAATATTAAGTTGCTCTTGCTTTTGGTAGTTCAAAACCCACTTCAAACTGCAGGTCCCCCTCACCCCTGAGTTAGTGGTAAGGTGTGCAAAGGAATAGAGAGAAGGTTAGGCAGAAACTCTCAAACCCGTAACAGGGAGAGAGTATAAACAATTATTCCAAAAATATAGAAGAACTAATTATCTAAAAACATGTTAAAGAAACTTTTAACGTAGGAGTACCAAAAAATTTTATTTTTGTCGAATGTTTCATATAAAATAGCTTCCAAAATTCCAGTTGCTTAGAAACTGTAGATTCGAAGGCTGATATTATTAATAAAAAATATTCTCCAGAAACGTGGTTCGAGAAATTCTAAAATACGATATACCAAAAAATTAGCATTATGACGAAAGTTGCGTAGAAAACACATTAGTGTACCCACAGTCTAGGGCGTGTTAGACTATATATACTTTTATTTTCAATAAACCTTATAGTATGAACAAAACATACTCTTTAGAACCGTGTTCTTGCAACTTCTGAATTTTTCTATACAGAAAAATGGTTTTTATCTAGAATATATATGATCAAATAGCTTTTGAATACATTTTTATTTTTCTTATGCGTGGACTATGTTTGAGAGCTTATATTTTCAAATGAATCTTACGGCATCAATTCGAAAGGGAATGCTGAAACTATATAAAATATTTTAAATCTAACGAGGGGATCTTCTGGTATGTTTTTTTTTTGTTTGGATCAATACTCTTCTCAATAAAAGGTTTCTATTAGAGGTTTTCTGAGAAAAATCAAGAAGGTGAATTTTTGGGTTGTTTTCGAGAAAAATGCTCTGAAGTATCGCGAGCGAATGGGCATAGAGCTAGCGTAAATGTATTTCCAATCACCTGGTAGCAATGATTTTTTGAAATAAAAACTCTGTTTATCGTATCTTTATTACCTCTAGCTTGGGAAGTTGTACATTTTTTCAGATTCATCATTCTGTGATAGTTTTCAATATTTATGTGTATCATAATAATAATAATTTGTTCGAATAAATTTATAATTATAATTCTATTAATGATCATTAAAAAATGTAATGAATAAGCATTCTTTCATGAAGAACCAACAAAAATAAGTACGGAAAGCGAGAATCGAACGCGCCACTTGGCGACTGTCAGCCAAACGCTTTGCCAGGTGAGCTGCCAGGTGCTTATAAATACTTGAACCCTAGCTCTATGACCTTCCATTTGCAATTCTTCAAATGCATTTTTTTTTAAACGGCTCAAATTTGCGACTTTTGATTTTCCTTCAGAAAAATTAAGGAGTGTATCAATCCAAAAAAAGCATACCGAAAGGTCCCCTTGTAAGTATTTCTCTAATTAATCGATTTTCATCTATATTTCAGTTTGGGTTGATTAAACATTTTTTAAATCGTATTTCAACTAATATTAATAATTTTTTTTTATAAAGTTTTAAAATGATCTGTCTTACGGTATTTGATATTTTAATGAAGATATGTCCTATTGAGATTCCTTTATTTATGGAATAAGCCCTTAAAAGTGTTTTCAGTAAAAAAGCACAATAATTTTCCAGTAAGAGTCAGTTGGAAGAATTGGAAAAGTGAATGCGGGCTGAGTTTGTGGTGAGGGTGGACGTTGTGCAAAACTGGAGGTTTGCAGAAAGCTTGAGATTTGGGAGTATGCAGATTGTAGAGACAAAACGAGTGAACAGTGTGGAGTAAGAATTAGAACGGAAAGGGTGCTTTTTTGAGTTTATGTTGTAAAGTTTGTTAGGGTCTAGTATCCTGATGAAGTGAGGTGAGCGGGGATTCTCACTAGAGGGCCGCCAAATGTTGTATAGCCAGGTAGCTCTAAAGCCAATCTATTTCCTCGAAGAATGGCAAAAACGAATAAATGCAACAAGCAGCGAGAGTTAAATGGAAAAATCGGCAGAACAAATGAGAAAAAAAGGGAGATGATCTCGAGGAAGTAGAGAAGGCAGGGGAATTCAAAAGCAGCAAATTGGAAAGGAAAACACTGGAAAGAGAGAATTTGGCAAATTTGGTAGTCAAAATTATGAAGGAATTAAGGGAGGAAATTGTTGTAAGACTAGATGATATAAGTAGGAAAGGGGATGAGACTAAGGAGAACGTTAAAAAATTATGAAATAAATGAGAAAAGTGGGAAAGAGAATAAGGGAAAGTATAGAAAATTTGGAAGGTGTAGAGAATCATTCGAGAGATAATGAAGAACGTAGGAAAATAGAAATGACAGCGGAAGAAGATAGATTGAGTTAATTAGAAGCAAGGGCTGAGCAGATTATGAAGGAGATAGTAAGTAGCGAAAATGTAAATAAAGGTGGGATAACCGCGCAGAATGACGATAAAAATATGCATAGGAAATTAACAGAGATTGAGAAACGTATCGAAGGAGGGGAAATTGAAAGAAGAAGGAAGAATGTTGTGATCAAGGGTGTCGAAGTAAAAAGTACAACAGGGGAGGGAGCTGTAAAAAAGGTGATTAGTGACATCTGAGCAAAAGTAAGGATGGACGGGGTAAGGAGAATAGGAAGCGAGGAAGATCGATATGAGATAATAGGTAAAAAGGGATTGTTAGAAGGGATAACAGAGCGGATATAATAATAATATTATATTATAATAATATTAATATATCAACGGAGAAGAAACGGAGAGAAATGACTGTTATGAGAGGAAGAAAGGAAGGTTAGAAAAGGAGAAGAGAAGGTAATGGAAAAAGGAGAGGAATATAGAAATGATATAAGCAGGGAGGGAGTAAACGAGTCAAAAAGAAGGCTGAAAAAAATGAAGTGACATGAGAATAGTGATTCCGCTTATTAAAAAAGGAGAGGGTAAAAAGGTAGAGGATTATAGAGGTATCACTCTGATGTCGGTGAGGTATAAGATCCATGCAGAAGTGCTCAGGAACAGGTTAGAGAGCCAGGTAGAAGAGAAAGGAATGATCCTACACGACCAGACGGGCTTTAGGAAAGGAACAGGAGGGTTTTGTGGCAAGCAATAACAGAAAGAGAAATAGATGAGGGGCTGTTTGAAAGGATAAAATAAATATTTGTAGAGTCTGGATCCAGAGTGAGTCTAGGAAAAGAGAAAGGTGAGGAATTCTTGATAGGGAAGGACTCATGCACTGTTGCATGTCGAGTCCGCTACTGTTTACTTTAATACTAGAACAACGGAAAAGAAGGTACGATCCTATCGAATATTTGAAAACTGCAAGGAACAGTAGATCAGTTTTGATTAAGATACGTGAATGAATCACTCTTGAACTATGTGATATGTTTTTTTTGTTCAATAATACCACGGATTTTCTTCTTCATTGCAGTGTTATGGGGATATTTCAAAGTTGGGTAGCCCCTGACATTTCATGTCCGATACCTTTGAACAGATTTTTTAAAGTTATATTTCATTTGTTTTGTGTCATGGACTTATAAATCACCTCTTTTGTGAAGACAGTAACCTTTGATGGATTTTAAATATTTGTATAATTTTTGTACTTCATAAAATATCAAAGTTTTATTTTAAAGAATAGATTCCCAGTTGATCCATTATATGATAATAAAATTTCCACGTATCACGGTTTTTTCGATGAAGTTACAAGATCTTGAAGTTCGTCTGTAAACTACTTTCCTCATCAGCACTATAGCGATTGTGATGCTGAAACTTTACATGATTACTAATTCCAAAGAATCCCAACAGTACAAGTGACTAAAAGTGCAGGAAATATTCTGAACTGACAGTTGAGTCTGAATCTAGGCCCTCAAACTTTTCTACTGACAACACCATCCACCTAAGAACTAAGTAATTTATTATTTCTACAGGTTTCTATGTAAGTTGAAAGAACCAGAGCTGCTCGAGCCTTTGATGCCAGCCATCATTGCGTGCTTAGAGCATAGGCACTCGTATGTGCGACGTAATGCAGTTCTTGCGATTTTTACAATTTACCGAAATTTCGAGTTTCTAATACCAGATGCTCCGGAGCTAATCGCCAAGTATTTAGAGGGAGAGCAAGACATGTCTTGTAGGAGAAATGCATTTCTAATGCTTCTACACGCAGACCAAAACAGAGCTTTGGCCTATTTAACTGCTTGCCTAGATCAGGTACCCAGCTTCGGTGATATTCTCCAACTCGTTATCGTGGAATTAATTTATAAGGTAATTGGATTTATCAACTCCTCTATGTCAAGACTAAATTTTAATCCTAATAATAATTTGTTAAATACTTTCAGGTGTGTTTATCTAATCCTTCTGAACGAGCACGCTTTATCAGGTGCATTTACAGTTTGTTGAACTCACCAAGTGCTGCTGTTCGCTATGAAGCAGCTGGGACTTTAGTGACTCTTTCTAACGCACCAACGGCTATAAAAGCTGCTGCTTCATGTTATATAGAACTTGTTGTTAAGGAGAGTGATAACAATGTCAAACTGATCGTACTCGATAGGCTAATTACGATGAAGGAATGTCCCTTGCACGAAAGAGTACTTCAGGATCTTGTGATGGATATTCTTCGTGTGCTAGGTTCGTGGGGACATTTATTTTATTTACTAATTGCGTTTGGTCTTAACGGTACATGACTTTTTTTCGTAGATTTACAATAAATATTTTATCCGAAAATCATACAGACCAATTTATAGAGCTTTTGTACTTCAAAGCAAAATGTCGACTACTTTCATTTGATGATTGTAAAATCTCTTTTGTTAAAGTTTTACGGCTTCAACGAATACACTTTCAACGCGTGCGTGTCTCGTGCTGTGCACTTGATCATAATTCGTCCGAAACGGTAGAGAACTTTTGTTGCTTCATCTTTTTCATAGGTTGTGTGATTTCTCTAGAAATTTAATTTTTCCATTTTTAATGTTATTTTTTACGATTACAACCATACCTCCGCATTCAATCGAAAAATAATTGATAACAAATTTGTAGGTCTTTTTCAGATGAACAATTTTCTTAATCAATCTTTTGTCTTAGCCTTCGTCATTTCTTCGAAAATTTAATTTTTTTTTATTTTCATAATTATTTTTCCTGATTGAAATAAAAACTTTATATCCTGTTAAAAACGATTGATAACGCATTTGCTGTTGTTTTTCTGGTAAAGAACTTGTTTATATTTGTTTTTTCCTCAACTCGTGTCAATAGTCCAAAAATTCCATTTTTTCATTTTTAACATAGCTTTTCATGAATGAAGCAAAAACTACTTGTCCTATCAAAAAGTGATATATACCGAATTTGTAGATGTTTTTTTGGTGCACATTCTTTTTAATTATTTTTGTCTGTAACTTGCATAGTTTGACAAAAAAATGGAACTTTCTATTTTTCTTTGTTTTTTGTGGGACCAAAATTTGAATTTTTCGATTTCTTGAGGAAATCCAAAAATTTGTAACGATAATCTTGTAGGGCGTCCAAAAGGAAACATTTTTTTTCCTTGAATTTTTTTAAAATCTTGCATTGTTTGGCTAAAAATTCTCATTTTTGTTTATATTTTGGAATTTTGAATATCTCTTAACTCTGGCAGTTTTGTTCTCATTCCAAAAATTCGTAAGGATAATTTCAACTTATTACGTACTACAGAAAGCCGTACTTAGAATTTTTGAGTCTTGAAAAAATGGTCAAAAAATGTTCAAAATGCTCTTACTTTCTAAATTGGATCCAAAATAGCTGGCTAACGAACTTGATCTTCATTTTTCGATACCAAAAAAGCGTACCGAAGGGTAATTTAATAGAATTAGTTTTTTTCAAAAGTTATCGTGCTTACAGAGACATGCAGACATGCATAAACACATACAGATATACAGACATGCATACAGACACATTCCTAAAAATCTGTTTTTCAGGTTTCGAAATATATCTCAACGGAAAGTTGCCTTTCTTGGACGTTCTATTGTACAAAAGATTTGAAAAGAGATGAGGACATAAAGTTTACAGAAACCCCACTTATACTAACAGATATTTACGTGCCTCATCCTACCACCATCTATCTCAAAAGCCGTCACTCATAAACTCCCTCGTTCACGGAGCTGTCTCCATAACAGATAAAGATAACTTACAGAAAGAACAAGTCAACACAACCAACTAAAGAAAGAGAAAGAAAAGCGACCACCATCCTACCCTACGTCCAAGGTATCACACAACCAACGCTTCCTCTAGTCTGCTCCTTTGCTTCTTCACAGGGCTCTTTGCCTCCAAAAAAGACTCCGCCGTGCTTGGCGGGGATCCCATACTCATCCTGCAAATTTCCTACCCAGAGATAGTCTTTCCCTTGAACTGAAGGTCAGCACCCCTGACTGTGACCTCGTAGCCTCGTCTAGCAGACACTTCCTCGACTCCGTAAGATCCCTTCTCTTCTGCCTTTCCAGCTTGACCTGTCACTTGTCAAGGACCGATCCATCGTATTAAAAAACTTATATTTTTCAAAGATACGTGGTCTCTGTAACGGCGAGCCTAATCTAACGAAAACTGGCCTAGAATCTTGGTTCTTTCCTAAGTGAATGGCCCAGTCCAAGACTACTGACTACTCAAGATTCGACGCCGCAAGATCTTTTTTAAGTGGTTTCGAGTCCTGAAGCTTGTGGATCACCATGTTCTTGGCATACGTGTCTTTCCGGAATTGGAACATCTTCTTAAGGAGTGAAACGTCACTCTCTAATAAGGCGTTCCATTTCTCCAGTTTTTCGTTTTTCACCTTTAAGGCCTCTGCCTTCCCTTTTAGGAGCTTCAGAACGGCCATGTCAGCTTTTATTGAAGTTGTATGTTCCTCAATAGAAGACAAAAGAGCTTCAAATTTACTCGTGCCTAAAGAACTAGGTTCTCTCATTCTTCAATACAGCCCCAAGGGAACCAGCTGATCACACAAGAGCGTTGAAAAATGTTGTAGTGTTGAAAGTTAATTCGTGCCTGTTATCATCATTTGCGACGTGTGCCGAAGAAAGGGGGCTCACTCTAAAAAAATCAAAATCAATCTTCTTGCTCCTTTAGATGGTTTTTGTGTTGCTCTTTTAAATGAAACCATCGAAAAAAAATCGAACGTAATTATTGCTAATAATTGAGTTGTCAGGTACCTGAAAAATCGGGTTTGCGCTCCAGAGCTCGAGATCCTGTGAAACACCCCCCACTGCTCACCACTATATCTCTGCGTCTCATCTATATTGCGTGCGTGAGCCACGTCTACGACCTACCTATATGGGTGAAAATGTAGTGGTAAGTGAAGAGGAAGATTTCGTGAGTCTCCCTTCTCTCCTAAAAGTCGCGTTTATCGGATCGACTTCGACCGCTCAAAAATATCATTTTTCAGAGGAGGCCCCCTTTCTTCGGTGCACGTCACATTTTAATTTTCGTGAGCTGGCTTAAACCTATTACAATGGAAGGTCTATTCGTTTCAGATAAACATGTGAATCGTAAACAAATATCAAGACGAAAGTAGTCATCCTCTTGCAACAAGGGGTTTTTTCCTCGTCGCGTTTTGCGAGTAACGTTGCGGTCAGAAAACTTGACCCCGCAAACACATACTGATCAAGGGCCTTGAGGTTACGCTGGACCTCCTTGAGGTGTTTATCCTAATTCTTATCCTTGTCTGTTTGCAAGGACGCTTGAATTACTGGAATCGAGGTTTTGTTAACTCGCGTGACTTAGCCGTTCGCTTAGGGATGACGTGGACTTTTTAGAGAGTGCTTGATTTCGTGTATTTAACAGAATTTGTGGAAATATTCAGACGTTGAACACGGCCCGCGAGCAGATATAATTCTACCTGGTGTTCCGAAATCTAAAATTACATCTTCTATGACTTTGAGAACACTGCTCGCTTTTGTATCTCTAACTGCCCTTAAGGCTATGTTAAACTTACCCGATTCCTACCTTATCGACATCTTTTTTTTGCAACAACTCACGTCTACACCGAAATACATGTAGAGTTGATATTTTGAGAAAAGCCTTAGAAAACAATAAACTACGTTTGTATACAACATTTTTTTCAAAATTTGAAAAAAAAAAATTTGCGATTTTTTTTCAAAATTTTGAACCAAATGTTGTATACAAACGTAGTTTATTGTTTTCTAAGGCTTTTCCCAAAAAATC
>WSXT02156985.1:0-24135 GCA_011762715.2 Neuroterus valhalla | reverse complement strand
AAGTCAAAGTTGCGATTACGGCTACTGTTCATCAAGGAGGAAAGCGTTGGTGCTTGGATTCTGTTGAAGGGTCATAATTCGGTCATGTATTCGAGGTCTAGAAAATCCTAAGAATTACAAAAATCTGTTGCTGAAGCTGCTTATTTAGCAGATCCCAGTCAGAATGGTGACGTCGATACGACGTCGACCCGACGTCGATCACGTCGTGCATCCGTCGCGTCAATCTGGTCGTCGAATTGAGAATTGTGTTTTTGATCAACAGTTTATTTGTTTCAGAGTTCTCTAAAAGTTTATGTATTTCCTGGAGTATGTGATTTCATCAATATGAAACGCAATCTACAAGATTCCAAAACGAACGTTGAAATAACCTTGTTTTGACGTCCTTTCGACTTCTTACAGTAGATTTTGTTCGACGAATCCCAAAAATAGAAGCTTGCGACTAATTAACTCAAGCAAGACCTATAAATTCAGAACTTATTAATTTTCTTGGAATACATCAAAATCTAGAAATTGTGATTTCAAAATATTGAGTAATTTTTTATTAAACGGTGCACTGTTGTGAAATGCCTGAAAAAATACCATTTTTTGGGCTTTTGTACAAGTTAATCCTGAATTCAAACAATTAGGAAAGATCAGCTTTACGAAAATCAGAACTGCATTCTTACTTTTGTTCATGTTTGAAAATGCTCACACTCAAATTTTCGCGCCGCGTATGATCGGATATACGCAACGGCACTCAAGGGCGGAAGTCGCGCCATTTGATTCTTTTTACCGGTTCCTCGTGTCAGCACGTGGTTAGCAGTCAGCAACATTATAAGTCAGCGTGTTGTTATTATTCCGTTTTTAATTATCATCGCGCGATTGTAAAACTTCTTCCAAAATGAAAACTGGCGACGAAATCGATGACCACTCATCAGTAAATGAACCAGAAGAAGAAAGGCAGCCGGTAAGTCAAGTGTATATAGTCGATAATTAAATACATAGAAAAAATCGCGTATCAATGTTATAAATATTATTATTGATTTTTTTTGTATTAAATTGAATGATTTATTCAGAAACTATTGATCTGCTTGCAAGTTTTATAGAATGACGTTCTTTGAATTGATTTTATCAGTTCTTTCCTGATAAAATATTAGATTAAAAACGTTCATATGATATCAAAATTTGAGGTTATAATAAAATAAGAATAGGATTATGATACTTATGAGCCTGTATTCACAAATTCGGGTTTTATGTTCCGTGTTTCGTCACATAATTGATAACCATATTTATCTGGTGTTACTGATTGGCAGAGAAATGATTTACCCTCAAACGTGGAATAATATATAAAAATATATTGCTTCGAATCTATCCAATCAAGCGAGGAGTTCGTTTGCAGTGACTCATAGAGATTTCGTCACTTTACTCTTTCCCAGTCTCCAAAAGACATTTTTCTTCTCTACTCCAGTAAGTTCTTGTATGAATAGTCTAATTGGGTGATCAGATGTAACTTCAAAAACATTTGAAAAATAGGAATTTGTTGTCAATTGTCATATACACATAAAAATATATTCACCAATCATTTTTACATAAAAATTGGAGTAATGCTATCCTAAATTTATTTATTTTCTCCAATAATAGTTTCAGCTAGTTTAAATAGGTGTATTTTCGTTATTTGAATTGAAACCCCGAGTTTCATTTCAATGCTTCAGAAACTTCATAAATAAAATAGGTCGTTCTGGAGTTGACTCTCATAGACTTAAGTTTTAATATTTATTCAGAAATAAACTGTTTTCCTTTCAATTTCATTGTTTCGAAACATGCAGTTTTGATAACAATGATATATAATCTTCTTTTTTAAAAGTAGTTTTATTCAATAGTAAAATCGATTGTTTATATTTATTATTTTTTCTTACACTGGAAGGAAGTCAGATTGGATGATAATGTTGCAAACCAATCTTCCTGTCTGGTAGAAGAATGACTTCTGGTTTAAAATTCTTTTTCGAAGGAAAATCGTGTTTTTTGTTAATAAAACGACGATCGTTCTGTAGGGGATTCATCTTTTTGTGTTTGGAATTTTATTGTTAGCATACGAAATCAGCCATTCGTTTTATAATTACCTTTTCATGAAATATTCATGTTTTTGGGTTTAGGATTTATCTTTTTAGTTTGAAAATCGTAGAATTTTTGGCTAAAGTTTATTTCTTTGGTTTCAAAATCCGACCGTTTGATTGAAAATCCATCTTCCAGGTTCATGAACATTTCATTTTGTCATTCAAGAAACTGTTTTCTGATTAAAAACCTAACCCTCCTGTTGAAAATTCATCTTTTTATGTTAGGAAATCAAAATTTTTATAGCGAATTTTCGACTTTTCTGTTGGAATATAAAAATATCCTTTTTTCAAGCATAGAGTATTCATAAAATTGTGTTGTTCGAAAGAATTTTTATTCTGGTTCCCGTAAAACATAATCCTATTTCCTGCACACGAATCTGCAAGAAAGCGTCACGCAGTTTTCGAACAGCCTCTGTTAGATACAATGAAAAAATGCATGAAATTTTGCAGGTGCGTTCCTTGTCTGCAGTGCAGATTTCGATTTAGGTGTTGTCGAAGAAGCGGCCAAATCTTGGCTGAAGAATGCTCCGTGGCGGAAGCAAGAAGACGCACTTATAGGAAACGCCAAAAGAACAAATGAAGATTTAAGTGAAAATTTCCTTCTAACTTATAAGGTTGAACAATTGAAATTTCTCCTGTATGTAATAATGATTCCAAAAAATATCCGATAAGAATTCTAGGCTTTCTCAATTAGGAATTTTTGCGATCTCTGAGACCGACTAACACATAGTACTCTCGTCTGAGAGAACCAGTATGGAATCATCTTATGGATCCCATATGGCTTCTCATGCAACTGCAGCACTTTTTTGAGACGTCGGTACGATTGATAATTCGATGTCGTTACGATAACGAATTCGACGTCGATTTGGAGTTGATTTCGTCGAAAAAAACCGTCGATTCGACGAAAAAATCCACTGCTTAGAACGACGGTAATTCGACGTCGTATTGATGATCCATTTCTGACTGGGTAACAGTTCAGCCAATATCAAAGAGATCGAAAATATAAGTCCTGCTCGATAGTAATTGAGAGGTGATTCCCCATAAGAAATAACCTGTCTGAGTACTAGATTCAATTAAGGGATCAATTCATGTAGGTCAGGAAGAGATAGCGATTTATATCTTGCATAAAAGAAAATTGAACGAGCTTACAAAGTGGAATCACGAACAGAATCTCTCTAGGATCAGAATAGAACATTAGGACATCCTAACAGAAGGGATCTAACATATATAATCTACCAACAGATAGTTTACTAAGTAAAAGTTGAAGGCAAAGGAAATTTGTCAAAACTGTAAAAATTGTGTTCTAGGTAAGATAGCACAGTCACCTCACTTAAAGAATGCGTCTTAAAGTCCGAAAGTTTTGAAACTATGCTATATGTATATTCGTGCTCCAGTTCAGGTAGAATCAATTAATAGTCTAACTCACTTCCCAACCTACGAGTAGCAATAGTAGCAAATCAAACTAAAAGAGATATCAAGATCCTGAAATCCGGCAACGCACAAGAGTTCCGATTGAAGAAAATAAAGGATTTTTATAAATAATTAGGCTTTCAGAATCATCACATAGTTGAATGGACACTTGCGAGAAAATAGTGAAGCTGAATGCTGTGATAGGATACTAGTAGAAATGGTTCGATGTATGCTTCTTGAATCAGGACCTTTCAGGGATTTTCAAGGAAAAGGGGTTTGAGCCACAGCAAACATCAATGAAGAAAATATCCCAAAATGAAAATCCGAGCACCGTGGGTGACAAACATTCTGGAAAAAAAATTGAATTTCCCATTCATCGAGGGCAAGAAAATTCAGGTATTGGAAAAACTAATCACGAAGAAAATAATCAAGAAGCAGGATATCCCTGTGATTGAATTTCGCGTCTGAAGAAGTATATTTGCTAAAAACATGTAAATGCTTACTCAACTATTTCCGTGCAATTAATTTTATATAGCCACCCGACAGTTAGAATCCCTCCTGATAAAAATGGAAATATCACGATTAATGGTAAACAACGAGCCTAATTTAGGTCCAAACAATGCATTAGGAATTTCACATGATACAATGTGCTGAATTTACTTTACTAGATAGAGCAATGATTAAACTCCCTTTGGCTGCTTCCCTTTTCAAATCGCTCTTCCCTGGGTTGCGTATAGGGGAATGCCCCCCAGATATAGGTAGTAGCGGGGAAATCAAATACCCGAGGCGGACAAAAACCAGCTAAGGGAAAGGAATCCCGAATTCTAAATGAAAAATGAGTAGGTTTCTCGAAAACAAATCACCCTAAGAGAGTAGAAGTCTTTCCACCGGCTGATCGGATGCAAACCCTGGTGATGCTGGTCCCAAGGATTTTGTGGAGGACCAAGAAAACTTCGAGGAGGCCGATTTGCTATTGAGGAGCTTTAGTGAGCGAATGTTTGGTGGAGAGCTCGAGGAAGTGGAAGAAGTGGGAAAAGACACTTCTATCACATGCAAAAGGTTAAACCAATTGAAGGGAGGTTTAAAAAAATGGAATGATATGATTGAGAAGTTGCGTGAAAAACTCAAGGAGATGAAGCAATTTTCCAGGACGAAGGCAAATATGTTCCTTCCTATCAGGGATGATATAGACGATGCAGAATATTTTTTCAACTTAATTGCATTCAACGCCTGTGGTGTTCATGGGTTAATAAGAAAAACGTTGGGAGGTGTGGCAAGCCAGACTAGCAAAAAACTTAAGGAGCTAGGCAAACTGTCGAGAAGAAAGAGAGTAGAAACTGTGGGTACTCAGATGAACAAAGATGCTGGAAGAACTCTCGCCTCAGCCCAAAGGAAGAGGCAAAGAGAATCCACCGTGAGTCCCTCAGACTCCAGGGCAAGGAGACCAGTGTTAAGGAGGGCGAAGACTTGGGGGCAGGTACCTGTAACTGTAATCTCGACTTTGATGACGGAGAAACCACCAGTAGTGGCAAATAAGATGATGGAGAAGAAGGAGGGCCAGATGCGAGCTCGATCCGAAACGGTCTCAACAAAGCCGTCTGAGGGTTCGAGCTACGCCGAGGTCCTCCGCAATGTTAAGCGGATGGTAGTACCATACACCCCCGGTGTAAAAATCAAGGGTGTTCGGAAAACCAGGGATGTCGACATTCTCATAGAGATGGTGAACGATGCGGGGTGGAAAGCAAAACTCTCCGCTGCCATCAGAAAAGCAGTTGGCGAAGAGAGGAAAGTCTGTGAGCTGGTCTCTCTTGCCGAAGTGTAGGTGCTTGACCTCGACGAGCTTACGGAAAGTGGTGAAGTCGTGGGAGCGCTGGGAAAACACTTCAGCGTAGAATTGAAGGGTGATGAGGTGAAGGTTAACCTCACGAAAAGGGCCGTCAGGGGCAACCTACGGGTTACTGGCATATGGCAGCGGCCTGCACTGGATCCGACAGAAAGGCGAACTGCTGGAGGTGCGGCAGAGGGGGACACAGGTCCGCGGAGATTGAAAGTAATCCGCACCGCTTCCTCTGTACAACAAAAAGCGGAAGTTCCCGGACTGACCATCTTCCGGGAACCGCAAGGCTTAGGGTGTACCGAGGGGTGACACCTCAGGTAAAGCCTCGAGGTACAGTAGGCCCCTGCCAGGATGCCGAAGGCAGATGAGCTTGTTGCGCGACATTGTCGCGCTACTTAGGACGATGCGTACCTCTTGGTAGAGTCAAAGGCAGGTGTTATAAAAATCCAAATTGGCAGAGAGCGCAGAGAAAAACCGAAGCTCGGCGTATTGACCTCACCTCCATTTCACTGAAGTAATGCAAGAGCGGTTCCTGGGAAATGGGTTAGCAGGAATGGCGGGATTTTAGTCAGGAGGAATCTGACACTAACCAACCCAAGAATCACCTACTCATTAGAGTAGATGATTGCAAGGTTGGGGCTCTAATGCGGCATTTCCCCCCTTTATAAAAAAAAGTAGCCTCTGCGTCAAACAATTATACATCCATACTAAACGCTGATGTGCATTGATTTGTCGATTTCATTCAGGCTGCTCAAAGACGCAGAATGATGTTGATCCTCATGCTTCAGTGCGTCATTCGCATTATTTGGAAATCCATGCATATTCCAGATGATAATTTCTGAATTTTTTTCCACGTTTTCTGGTGCAAATTGGATAGGGGTTCTTGCGATCTGCGTTCAATGCTCCTCTATCCTAAATTCGTTCTTCCTTAATTACGGTTCGGATAAGGAAATCTTCAGGATCTTTTTTTTTTTTGTACAAAAGCGGTTTCACGTTATCTTTGTTTATAAACAAATCCATTCTGTCATAGACTTCAACCTTTACTCAATCATCTTCTATCAGTATGACGTACTTTTCTCTTTCGACTGTGTTATTGAACGGTGTTTGACTCTCTTCGTCCTCTGGATCACTTACTACACCATCAGGTTCTGTTTGGATTTTCAAAATGGAATCCGATTCTTCTCTACGAAGCTCTCTGTCATAATTCAATTGTTCATTTCTTCCTAAGGATACAATCCTTCTCATTTTGCTCACCATCTTTACATACTTGAGTGATTCCTCCTTCTGATCCTTTTCTTCTTCTGATATGTTATTTGCACCAATCAGATCTAACTTGCAGATTTTGGTGATTTTTTAAAAATATCACTTCGACTCACCTTGATGCTATAAATTCTATAGAAACGAGACGCTTATTGGATACTTTTCTTAAATTGTGAGCTTCAGCCTAGGCCTAATCAGAGATCTGCAACTTCATTTACTCTAAATGTTCCGAAATCGGAGTATTTGTATTTCAAGAACTTGGATTACTATGGAATACTGGATTATTGAATACTTGGTTCAAGTTTGAACTATTATGTTTATCATCAATAAGTTTTCATGATGTATATCATTTTTCAAAAGTTCAACTACACGGTCAAAAATTTTTGTGTTTAGTTGGGAAATAAACATTTCCAACATGGCTTTCCTTCGTGGATAATCCATTTTTGGTTGAGAAATAAATTTTTTCTGCTGGGAATCTAACTGTTTGGTTGGGAGTTGAAACCCTTCGATCAGAATGATTTTTCTCGGAATTCACATATGCCTTGTTTGTCTATCCAGTATGGAAATTCTTTTATTCCCCCCTCTATTTTAACCATAACACTCAATTATATATACTCCACCCCCTCTCTCCCTCTCCCACTTTCTCTTTATCTCTCTTTTTAAATTTTTCAGGTATTCTGGTTCCCTCACCTATTTCACCATCTTACACCACCTGCTGTACTATGATTCCATAATTTTCCTTTCTTTTTCCTCTCCATCTCTTACCATCATCTCCAATTCTATGCCTATCATTCTATTTTCTCTTCTTAATAACACATTCTTTTCTCATTCTCTTTACCTCTCCTTTCCATTTTGAATCTTCTGCACTGCTCCTCCTATGTCTAAATCTAATCTTTTCCAGGCACCCTTGCGTGGCTTTGCTCCCCTCTTCTCTCATCAGCCATTCTTCAAACTTCCACGCTCTTGTCACTTGCTGAACTACCATTTTTTCTCTACCCAATTCTCCTAGCAGCATATATCCTTGACAACTCTTAACCCTCATTACCTACCTCGAACATCTTTCGTGGAGACTTCCCACTCTCTTTTGCCCCTTTTACCCCTAAATTTCCACTTCATAGCACACGACTGCCCATACAAGTACATCGAACATTCTTGTTCTCATCCTCAAATCATCCCTGAATCATCTCTTCTATGCCCCGAACTAAGCATATTACTTTGCTCGTGAATGTTATTTTATCATCTGTGTCCCTCATTGCATTTCCATTACAAACACACCATTTCGCTTCTCCTATTAGGTTCAGGAGTATCCTTTCCTCCAGATCTGTTTCTCTATATTCCGATTTCCTCATGAACACCTCCTCCACTTTATCCCGTACCTCTCCTTCTGATGTCCAGTCCATGAATTCAGGTCAACCTAATTATTACCACTCCCCTTTTCCTTCCATCCATCTTCTCATAACTTTTCAGCCCTCCTCTCCACTTTGATTCTCCTCGTCATTACTTTGTCACTTGTTTCGACATCTTTCTCTGGTCTCTGATCTACAACAAGATTTTCTCCATTCCTGATACCATGTCGCTCATCCATCTCCCCTTCTAGTGCTTCTTTCTAGCTCCCTGAATCTTTCTACCATATTCCTTTGATATCTGTTTCCTATTCTCTCCCAGTAGTTCTTGTCCATCCTTGTCTCAATCATCATTATCATGATCCATTTCCCTATTCCTTCGTAGAAACATTCATCCATGTCCTTTAACTCTAACACATTCCAGAAAGCTACACTTTCACCTTTGTCCGTTTTCCTTCCCTTCTGTACTTTTCTCCAGACGTTTTTAACTTCTGTTATACCCCACCGCATTTTCATTATTTTTGTTCCAACCATTCCGTCTCTCTCTATTTGAACCCTCCTACCTCCCCTTCTTCCTTCCCATGCGCACTGCCCTATCAACTATTTTCTTCTTCTCTCCTATCCTCTCAGATCATTTTTTTACTCTCTTTCTTCTTTTCAACATCCTCTCTTTCTCCATTATTTTGAATTCATCCTTCTCACATCTTAGTGTCGCCATATTTTTGTCCAACCGCTCTTCATCAATTGTTCCTATACTCTTCACTTTTTCTTCCCTCGCTTTCGCTCCTATGTCAAAGTAAAGGCAGTCGTGACTCAACTAGTGTGACGCTGTGCACAGAACAATAGAGATGCCCATTTCGGAAAATTCCAAAGGTAGACAATATGGAGAGGATGTTCGAATAACTTGGTTATCAAAAGAGCATCTATCGAGTGGAAGTGAGTAATAAAAAAACACAAGAAAAGAATTTGTGAGATTCGTCAAGATGTTTGATAAAAACTATTACAGAAAAAGCTCTTCCAAATTCATTATTCTCTTGATGAAGAACTTTTATTTTTTCCTTAGGCCGACGAAAAGGGGAAGGGAGTGCATAGGTACTCCTTTCCCCTTTTCTTTTTTTCCTCAGTGCACCTTTCCTCTTCGCTACCAACTTTCTCTCTACTCGTCATGTTCGCATGTTTGCGCTATTTATCGAGGTAACCTTGGTTGACCTCAGTTTTCATCGTTCGCCCGCTACGCGAGCGCGATGCCTCTCTATTGAGGAGTTCTAAGTTGGTGAGTCCCCCTCGCTTGTTAGTGCCCAAAACATTACCTGATGGACCTGATAGCCTTGACGTGCACCTTTCCAAACTAGCATCTCTTCAGGCAGTTCTCTTTCTCCTCTACAACTTCCGTCTTCTTTCATCCAGTGTCTTGCCTTTCACCAATGAACTCTTTTTTCATGTTCAGATGGCTCTCTTCTCTTGTAATTCGTCTTTGGCACACTCTGTCTGTGCTTTGCAGTAAACAAATACTCCCCTCTATCTTCTGAGTGAGATACGCCACGCTTACGGAACAGCTAGATCCTTTTTCCTGCTAACTATAGTTCCGAAAATCTGTGCGTAATCACACCTCTTGCACCACTTTTCTTATTTCTCTGAGTCATATAACTCCCCCTTGTAGCCTTACTCATACTAATCACGAAATCGAACATAACCTAACAAAAACTCAGCCCTCCTTTACTTTTACATTTCCTCCCTCAAATTCACACTTCATCTGCTCCCTCTACTTTCACTCAGACTTTTGACCTTTACTTTTTCACTCCCTCTTCCTATTTAATTTTTTGATAGCCAAACAACAACAGTAAGAACCACAATACTATGACTCTTCTGTCAATACACAAGACGGAAGCTCATTAGGGATGCTGTCAGATCAAGGCAAAAACCTAATAAAATTGCGGCAGCTACGTAGACGATAACTTTCTGATCATCCCTGTAGACGATATTACTTAAATAAATACAATTTTTAATTTTTTCCCCGAAAAGACAAAACTCACTCATGGAAACGAAAACAGCAATTGCTCGAACGTTCTCCATATTATCATAACTTAGAATCTAAATGATTCCATCCCAACAGACTCTCATAAAAAATCGGCCTACTCAGGTGAATTCAGTACTCAGCTTTCTTTCAAAACACGCCTTATGAAGCAAAACTGCTACTACTGAAAATTTTGTTGATTTTTCGATTCTCTTGCCTGATAAAAAATTTCATAGATAAAATCAAAATGATCGTGAACATTATCTATCCAGAGAAATTTATCCACAAGGTATAGTTGATAAGCATATTATAAATAAATCTAAGAAATTAGAAACACATTCATCAACCCCGATACTGTTGACAATAATCAAAAAGACATGCCATGGTAGGACGTTTACGATTCCTGACTTTGGTAAATTTGTAGAGAACATGGATAGGAGTTTGGAACACTGGAGAGTTGAAACTGTATCCAGCAAAAATTAAAAACTTTATCAAAACATGAAACTTGATAAAAATCGTATGTAAGTCTCATGAAAATACATATGTTGTTTACTACTTCGCATTTGTTTATGGAGGAGGTTACGTGAGTCTAACAAAAACACCGCTCCACATTCAACGGGATGAACACATTGAAAGCTTTCTATTATATAATGATGACGTCCCTACTGACCACTCACTTTATGACATTAATTACGATATCGATCAATATTTCCTCTAGGATAAAATAGAAGTTCTCCATCAAGAGAATAATAGAGTCAAAAGAGCTCTTGCTCTAATACTTTTTATCAAGAGAGAACATGATAAGTGCCTTAAGAAAGGAAACTGATCCTGGTCATCCAATCGAATCTCACAATTCATTTCTTGGATTTTTTTTTTAAAGCTCACTTCAACTAAGTAGTTAAGTGCATGTACTCTTGATAACCCAGTTATTCGAACATTTTCTCTATGTTGTCTACCTTCGAAATTTCTCAAAATGGGTGCCTCTATTGTTCTGTGCACAACGACACACCTGTTGAGTCACAACTGCCTTCCCTTTCGAAGTCTTTTTATGGGAGCAGTGTGCCCCTGCTTCCATAAAATAATTTCTTTTTTATTCATAAATCTTCTTTCTTGATATCTTTCAATGGATCTCATTGCATAACTTTTTCTAATAAATAGACTAACAGAGTTAGGGTTGTCAACAAAAATCAAATATATATATATATATATATATATATATATACATAAATTTTCAATTTTTTCAATTTGAAACTGGAATTTCCTAACATTTGTTGAAAAATTATGTTCTCAGATAAAAATTCAACTAATTGATCGAAAATGCATGAACCCTCTTGAAAAATTAACTGGTCGTAGGAAACTAATATTCCTCAAGACCGCAAATGTTTTCATTGGAAGCATAGAGATGTTGCTGTGAACTCAACTCTCGCTTGTTCATATAACTTCAAAGCTTGTTTGGATTTGATTCGTGTTTTTCTGTATTAGTGAATATAATTTAAAAAGTAATATTAACTGAATATTTATAAAAGAAAAATAAAAAATCTGCCCGCCGCGTGGGCACATTCTCATCGCGCGGCTCGCTTCGCTCGCAAGTTTGAGCGCGCCTAGGGCGCGCGTCTTTCTGGTTTCGCGTTTCGTGCTCGATGGTAATCTGACCTCGCGCTCCGCGCTCGGCCTTTGTACCTCCCTACAGTAGTATATAGAGCTTGTGAGACTCAAAAGCGAAATGTCGACCATTTCAATTTGATGAGCATACATTCTCTTTTGTTAAAGCTTCTCCGACTTTAACGAATACATTCTCATCGCGTGTCTCCTGCTGCGCACTCGATGAAAGCTTGTCCAAAGCGAAGAGAAGTTTTTTTGCCTAATTTTTTTTACATGTTGTGTAGTTTTTATAGAAATTAAATTTAAAAATTCTTTATTTTATTCTTCACGATTGAAAGAAACACTACGCGTCCAATGGGAAAAATTATAACAAATCTACAGATATTTTTCGGGTAAATAAATTTTCTCTATTCATCTTCTGTGCTAGCCCTAGTCATTTTTTCAAAAATTGTATTATTCCATTTTTATAGTTATTTTTCCTCATTGAAATGAATTCATTTTATTGTTTTCTATAAATGAAGCAAAAACTAATTGCCCTATGAAAAAAGGTGATTTGACCAAATTTGTAGATCTTTTTTTGGTGCACAAGTTTAATTCATTTATATTTTCCCGTACTTTACATTGTTTGACCAAAAAATAAATCTTTCTATTTTCATTATTCTTCGTGCAACTGGAATTCGAATTTTCGATTTTTCGAGAAAACTCGAAAAGTTGTAAAGATCATCCCGGAGGGCTCCCAAGGATCAACATTTTTTTCCTAAAAACTTTTTTTCATATCTTGCTGTGTTTGGTTAAAAGTTGTAATTTTCGTTTATATTTTTGAATTTCGAAAATGCCACAACTCTGACAATTTTGGTTGTATAAAGAAAAAAACATCAGGATGAATTGTTTCATTTTTAACCTTCTGCAAGAAACCGTACTCACGATTTCTGAATCTTGGAAAAAAGTCCAAAAAAATGTTCAAAATGCTCCCCCTCTTTGATTTATCATCCGAAATAGCTGGTTAACGAACTCGACTTGTCTTTTTGGTCCCTCAAAATGGGTGCCAAAACGCGATCGAATATGATCATTCTTCCAAAAGTAATGGAGTTAACACATTATTTTACATAATTTTTTGTGCGATCGAAATAGGAATTTTTGATTTTTCGAGGAAAACTCAAAGAGTAATATTCACCATCATGTAGGGCTCCTGAAAAGAAAGTTTTTTTCTCTCTAGCTTTCTTTTCGATCTTGCGTTAATTGGCTGAAAATTCTCATTTTCTTTTATATTTTTGAATTTTGGAAATACCATAACTCTGACAATTTTGTTTTTATAAAAAAAAAGTCTAAGAGATAAATTGTTCAATTTTTCACCTTCTACAAGAAACTGTCCTTACAATTTTTGGGTCTAGGAAAAAAGTCAAAAAAATGTTCGAAATGCTCCCCCCCTTTGATTTTTCATCCAAAGTAGCTGGTTGACGAACTCGTCCTTTCTTTTACGTGTTTGAAAAAGTGTGCCGGAGCAGAATTCAATATAATCATTCTTTCGAAAGTTATCGGGTATACAGACGACGACAACGACAACAGACAGATAGACACCAACGTAAAAACTACCTTTTGGGAATCAGGAGGTCTCAAAACGTGGAGATTTCATAAATTCCGCGAAAGTCAATTTTTACATGAAACCAATACCTTCACATTATGATGAGAATGTATAAAATCTGCCCGCTGCGTGAGCACATTCTCATCGCGCGCTTTGCTCGCAAGTTTGAGCGCGCCTTGGGCGCGCCCTCTTTTGGAACCCGCGCTTCGCGCTCGATGGTAATCTCACCTCGCACTCCGCGCTCGGTTATGAATTTACCTCGCGTTACCACTCGGCCTTTGTATCTCCCTACAGTTGCATAACAAGGTTGTGAAACTCAAAAGCAAATTGTCGACTACTTTAATTTGATGAGTGTGAATTCTATTTTGAGGAAGCTTCTCTGGCCAACGCATGTATTCTCATTGCGTGTCTCGTGCTGCGCACTCGATCACAGTTTGTTCAAAGTGGTCAACCGAAATTCTAAATCTCTCATTTTCAACGGATCTTCATGTTTAGGAAGCCCCTGAAACCGAAAATCATGTTTTGACGATGGTGTCTGTCTGTATGTCCGTCCGTCTGTATGTCTGTCCGTCTGAAACCGAGACAACTCAGAAAAAAATGACCGAACCAAATCGGTCTTACACGTAAAAACTCCCGTCAAAAGTCTAGCGTGAAGCGCGAGTGCCACTATAAGAATGTGTACCTCAAATCAACAGAGCTTCGAGGAATGTAGTCTTCATCTATAAATAATTACATTGTTAATTAAGAATATGAGTTTGCATTGGTTGACTGGCATCCGGAAGATATCGATTCGGTCAATGCACTCCCAAATATGCATAATTATTGAAATGAACAATAGCAAAAGCATTCCGAATGCGAGACATAAATACCCGAGCGCGGAGCCCGGGGTTTGAAATGTACGAGCGCATAACGCGAGTCTAATACATCATCGAGCGCGAAGCGCGAGATCCGGCGGACGCGCGCCGTACCCCCCGTTCTACATGGACGTGTTTTCAGCTGCGGTCTGCTTCAAACGCGATACTCCTGTCTCCTTCTTTCACACTGAAACGCGCAAATGAAAAGCGACAGAGTATTGCGTTTTCAGGTCCATGTAGATACAGGGGGAAGCGCTGAAACTTGCCAGCAAAGCGAGCTACGGGCGATGGAAATGTGTCCTTGCATAGTTTGACCATAAATGAAACTTTCGATTTTCCATCATTTTTTGTGCGACTAAGATTTTATTCTTCCACATTCTGAGAAAATGCAAGAGGTTGTTAAGACCACTTTATAGGTCTCCCAAGAAGAAACATTTTTCTCTTTTACCTTTCTTTCATATCTTTCGTTATTCGTCCAAAAATCCTCATTTTCGTTCATATTTTAGAATTTTGAACATTACATAACTCTGCCAATTTTGACTTCATCAAAAAACAATATAATTGTTCCACTTATCACTCACTACAGAATACTGTACTTACAATTTTTGAGTTTGCAAAAAAATGGTCTCAAAAATTTTCAAAACGCTCTGACTTTTTGAATTTTCCTTCAAGATAGCTGGCTAAGGAACTTGACCTACAGTTTCTGAGACTAGAAGAGTGTATCGAAGGCCAATCAAATCGATTAGTTTTTTCGGAAGTTATCGTGCTAACAGAAAGACATACAGACAGACAGACATACAGAGAGACCCATCCGTAAAAACTTGTTCTTCGGCTTTAAGGGTTCTCAAAACGTGGGCTATTTGGGACAGTTTTTTAACCACAAAACCCTTAAAGATATGTTTTGAACAATAGGGTTTATTTCGAACAAAAAAACATGAATAAAAAAAATAAAAATATGACTAATCTTACGTGGAAGATTGATGTTCGATACATATAGATAAATTTGAATCAAACATGAGGACTCTAAGGAAGATGAGTTTTCAATAAAAAAAAGATTGTTTCCAAGAAGGAAGTAATTTTACCTCAAAAGATAAGTTCCGAAGGACAGAAATAAATTCTTGAAAACACAATTGTTTTTTTGAACGAAAAATTGAACATTTGAGGAAAATGAGTAAATTTCCAATAGAAAAGGTTGCTTAAGAAAGCCAAGGAGACGCTGTTCCCAAAAGACAGAATGTTCGAGCTGAAAATACGAAATTCGATAGTTTTTTTAGAGGAACATCAGGGCCGATGGACCAAATCTTTCCGACGTGTGGAACTCTGAAGATCGTGGGAGGGGGAGGAAGGGGGTACATAATTTTCAATTTTTCTTAAACTCTCTCATTATATTTCATGCGTATTGAAATATTTCATTTGCATCTACGCACTATGCAATAAATAAAGTATTGCATTGTTTTATCCAGTCACAGCAAAAGTGCTCTTTCTTAGACTATTCTGAGGAATAAATTTGTCAATTATTTTAGTCTTTCTTTGTTCAAAGCACTCGACTGTTTGATCAGCATGTACGTGCAAAATTGCTCGATGAATAAATCTTTTTGCTGTCATAAAAGATCTCAGGTACGTTTTTAGCCTACGCATGGCTGAGAAAGATCGTTTTGCAGTACAAGATGGTGCCGGTACAGTTAGAAGAGTTTTAATTAACTTAACAAATTCTGTCATATCGCACAAGTATGAATTAGCCTTAAGGTAGTTAACCACGTCCCTTAAAGATTCAATTTTGATTTTCTTTATAGCAATTTAATCCGAAAACATTTCTCAGTGTAGAAATTAACGCTCTGGGTCAAAATCGTTCTTGTTGAACGATGTCACGGCAGTTCTATCTGAATTTTTTCCGATTGAAAATTCCTCAAACTTTCCAATAGTAGTAACGTTTCGCATTCGAACCGATCTTGCATAGGTACGACGACTAGGTGCATCAATCCGTTGAACATTCTTTTTTAATACCCTTGAGGACTCGAATAAATATGGGCATTATTTGCATCAGAGTCAAGTCGAGTTGATCTCTTTCTTGAACGGGGTACTCCCGGCTCAAATAAATCAAGCGCATTTGCGCCTACTACTGCTTTCTTCCAAATTTTGTCGAATCCAGAAGACCTCATTTTTTCGATATGTTTCGTTACCATACATATTTTTTCATGAGATTCACTGAAACTGAGATCACATTTCTGTAGTTCTATGCTGAAAACTTCCACTCTCTGCAGTACCTCGATCACAAGAGTTAAAAAGAAGAATTCAAAACTCTCCATTGCTTTTAAAAGTCCATCAGCCTTCGCACAAGCTAGTGCTTTGGTTGCAGGGTCATCTTTTTTGCCTTCGGAAAAGACTAAGAAGGCGTGATAAACCTCCGGATGGCGCATTTGGATTAAAGATTTATTTCTAATAGACAATCTTGTGGGGCAAAACTCTATCAAGCTAGGATTTTTTTCTGCAATCAATTCTTCAAATTCCGCCAGTCTCTTTGGAGAATCGCAAATAAAATTAATAGCTTCTCTAGTAATGCCGGAAAAGTTTTTAACAGGTATAAGCTTTTCCATTGCATCCTGAACCACTAAGTTGAGTTTATGAGATCTACAATCGACGTATAGAGCCTTGGGTTCTTCATTTCGAATCTGTGTTTCTCTTTTCGCCTGATCTATTTGAAGCTCCATCGTAACATTGATCTCCTGAATCAGATATATCTAATTCGCAACGTGTTAGGATATCTTTAATTATTTTGCAAAGTGTATCAGCTTTCGTATTTGCTTTTTCATAAAAACCAAGAAAGTCTCCTCCAATCGTCAAAGTTTCCTGGACTGTTCTCACAGACACTGACATTTGCTCTTTGCGGGAAGATTCTGTTCCTTCATCAGCAATTACAGCATAAAATTTTTCTCACTTCACTTCGGTAAGTATTTTTTTCATGACTTCATAAGAAATCGTTTGCAAGATTTCATCAAGGATATCATGATGAAGCCACTTTCGAACTTTCTTATTCTCTAACAAATCCTTTAACTCTGGAACATCTACAGCTCGCGTTTTTAGAAACTGCAAAAAATTTGTATTATCATCGTTTCCGTCTCCACGAAGGGCAAGACCTCTTCGAACGAGTAATACAACTGTATTGAAAATTTTTTCCAGCACTATACGAGACTTCTGCATATCCTTTCGCTTACTTTGTGATATTTTTTCACAAATGCTAGGCTTTTCATTATTAAAAAGACCTTCAATTGCAGAACGATGAAGGGCACTGTTCTCATGTTTATCGAAGCGCTGGACTGCATTTTTCCAACGGTCATAACCCTTAACGATAAATGCATTACGTGAATTAACATCTTTAGCTTCTTTGGGCATTGCAATTTTCTTCTCAAATGCTTCACTACATAGTAGGCGGACAGCTTTTCCGTCACAATTAAGTTCAAGAATCAAGTTTTAAGTTTTCAGAATCAAGAATCAAAGGATGCAGGTTTACTTGTGATTGAAAATAAAAATTTAAAATCTAGCTATTTTTGTACGTCATGCTTTTATTTGACCAGATGGCAGATGTTGCTCATTTTGGCAAACTAGAGTACTGATCAACATTTAATATTTTTATAATAATCAATAGGAGGAAAATCACCCTACAGAAGATAGGAGATTTTTAACAGCATTCGGCTGTATCAGTTTCTAAAAATTAAGAAAGATTTTCGTTTTCAAATAAAGCTGACATTTCCAATTTATTATTTCTGTAGAAAAAATATGACCAAATCAGTCAATTAGCTATATTAAACATTTGTATGAGGTCCGGTCAAAGAATATTATATCATAAATGTTATATTTTAGAAAATGAACATTCTTAGCCAGTTTTCAAGTTAATTATGATTATCTACTTAAATTCGTTATCTATTATAGGGTGTTTCATCCTATCATAATAGAACGAAAGTAATAAGTATACCGTATTATCATTAAATTTGCTCTGAAACACGTGAAACATTCAACTAATTTTTTATTGAATTATGTTCTTTTTAGATGAAGACTGAATTCAATTTTTATTCACAGAAATATTAAAATCACCTGCTAGCTCATTTGAAGTGGAAGCTTAATTTTTCATCTTCCATCTTCCCGACAATGCGAGAGTCAATTTTCTCTAAAATTAGAATTCTAAGTTTTGGAACTTGTTTGAATAATATAAAATGAATTAATTATGAATAATTCCTTTTATAAACTTACCTTGATGTGGTTCCAAATCGAAGTCTTCATCAGAAGAATTTTTAGTGGCAACAGATTCCACATTCTCAGAATGTTCTTCCAATTTTCTTTTCTTCGTAACTGTAAGATACTCTTCCATGTTTTCCGCCTTTTGTCGTCTCCATACACATACACCAAATCCTGACACAGGCTGAAAGTATTATTAGGCTCGTGCAAGCTTGTCGATAGCAACCATTCATGGTATATGTTTCACGACAATAGAACGTATCAGTGGTCGATAATGCAGTGACAGATTGTCGATCCTGGCCAGCGGTAGTTGTCCGAAGGTGAGAGAACCGAGCGCCAACGACCACGCTAAGATTAACACAAAAATGTTAAGAATTGCTGAAACACGTTTTTCATTCGCTTATATGAATTAAACTCAGCCTTTGCCACGATCAAAATTTTAACGAGCTTATTGCAAGGGTTCAAGTTATCTATCTGTGCATTCATACCTTGTCTTAATGAGCCCGATGATGCTTAATTAAATATGTCGAACTGAAATTGAGAGTTTCCAGAATATTCCGGCATGGCAGAGTCTAATCCATCCCTATCGCACCTGTGCTCGCTCGTTATGGCGAGACAAGGAAAGCTGTTCCTTCGAAATGTCTCTCTCACACCCGTGCTTATAATCCTCTATCTCTTTCGCGTCAGAGCTGGCACGTCAATTGAGCTGCCGGGTTATCACAGGAGGGCCCGTAAAATTATTTTTGAGAGAAAAGGGTGAACCTTGGCCATTCGAAAATGAGGTCGGGAATCTTCAATTCTTTAAAGTACAATTCTTTAGGAAATTTCGTTGCGCATCTTTTTCCAGCAAGAAAATATATTTTATATCTTTTACTGTTACCGAAATTGATATGAAACTAGTTTTCCCTAAAATCAAAAATCGATCTCCTTTTTCACTTCAACTCGTGACAACTTAACCAATTTTCAGAATTTACTAATAAATCAAAAAAGAAGATACGTGTTTAAAAACTAGTCAGATAATCGGGTAAAATCAGAGTATGAGGATTATTTAGGAGTTTCAAGGAAAATATCAGTATCTAATATGTTAACATAAATGACATTTATCTAGATTAAGAAATTTGATAAGAATTGGAAAGAGATTAGTGGTGATCTATGAATTGAAAAAAAAATACGTGAAATTAATTTAATTCGTAGTTATTGATGATATCCGTTGCACTTTATAAAATTTAGGAGAATGTAATAAATTCGTGCAAATTTTCAGAAACTTATGGCATTCATGGAAATTTCTGAAATTTTTGGGTTTTTTTAATGCGATTTGTGATGATTACACAATTTGTGGTAATTCATAAAATTTATTGTAATTTATGAAATTAGAATAAATCTATGTTACGATGATTTATCCTTATAATATAAAATCTGCACGCATATTTGATGATCATGGATTTTTTTTGTAAAAGCTTCTCCGGTTTACACGAATACATTCTCATCGCGTGTCTCGTGCTGCGCACTCGATCAAAATTATTCCAGAACGGTGAAGAAGTCTCGTTGCTCCATTTTTTTCATATGTTGTGCACTTTTTCTGTAAATTTAATTCTTTGATGTTTTATTTTATTTCTTACGATTGAAACAAAAACTTCCCGTCCAATGGGGAAAATGATGAAACATTCAAAGATATTTTTCTGGTTAAAAACTTGTGTGTATTGGTTTTTCCAGAGATCAATTGTGTCGATTATCCGAAGATTCCATTTTTTCATTTTAAATATGGTTTTTTATAAATGAAGCAAGAACTACTCGTCCTTTCGAAAATTAGATTTTACTAAATTTGTAGATCTTTATTGTTTGCACAATTTTTGTTCAACTCTGTTTTCCCGTATCTTGCATAGTTTGACCAAAAAATAGAACTTAATGTTTTTCATTATTCCTTGTGCGACCAAAATCTAAATTTTTTATTTTTTGAAGCAATTCAGAAAGTTGCAAAGATCATTTTGTAGACCTACGATAAACGAACATTTTTTTCATATCTTGCGTTGTGTGGCTAAAAATTGTCAGTTTTGTTAAAATTTTGGAATTTCGAAAATGCCATTACTCTGACAATTACCCAATATTTTGAAAATTTGTATCCAGAATAGCTGCCTAACGAACTTGACCTTGAGTTTCTGACATTAAAAGTGTGTACCAAAGGTCAATCAAGTAGATTGGTTTTTTCTAAAGTTATCGTGCTAACAGACAAATATTCATACATGCAGGCATACATACATACAGAAATACATGCATGCCTACAGACACATATTCGTGAGAATCTATTCTTCGGTTTCTGGGGGTCTCAAAACGTGGACATATGACAAAAACCGGTAGGGGGGGGGGGGGTCAAGTTTCACACAAATCTAATACCCCCGCTGATGAGAATGTAAAAATGCATAACAGATTTCATATCCTCGCCATTTCTTTAAAATGACAATCGACAAATCGATATTATAAAATTAAGAGTTGTACCACTGGCCTGGGTTATTCATTCATCGAGCACGCATGGGATTTTGTAAGTATTCCAAAAAATATCCATATCCCCCAAAAAAACTTTCCAAAAGGGAATTTGGGAAGATGAGAGAAATTTCGTGATGCATACTGTAATCCAAAAAAGACCCAGATCCTCCGTGTACACTCAGTTGAGAATTATCTTCAAAGATATGTCGGAAGATATTGATATTTTCATAAATCATAAAAAGAAGACAATATTAAATAAATAAATTTGAACTATTTTTTTCATGAACTGGGTTGAATTTGATGACGTTGATCGTTGACGCTAAAAATTATTCGCATACTTTGTTAGAAGGAATACAACTTTTATCTTTCTTCTGTAGTTACAATTGACACAGGCATATCAAGTCTCCCACCTGCTCGGTTTCCATAGAATATACCAATTATAAAAATAGAATATAGAGAAATAAAATGTTAGGAAAGGGGCGGAGCTTCCAAAATCAAAAAAATATGTATTGATCGTAAAATTGTAAAAGATTTTGAAAAATCATAAAAATTTATAAAAAGTTATAAAACCGGGCAGATGAGAGACTTGATATGCCTATGTCAATTGTAACTAGAGGAGAAAGGTAAAAGTTGTATTCTTTCTAACAAAGTATGCGAATAATTTTCAGCGTCAACGATCAAGGGCATCAAACTCAATCCAGTTCATGAAGAAAAATAGTTCAAATATTATTTATTCAATGTCTTTTTTGGATTACAGTATGCATTACGAAATTTCTCTCACCTTCCTAAATTTCCTCTTGGAAAGTTTTTTTGGGGTAATATCAACGAGAAATGTTATCATCATTTTTGTAAAGTTGTATATTACCATTTTTAATTCATTATAGGGGAAAAAAGTGAAAACAAATACATAAAGGCAAAATGCCGTCGAATTTCGGTGTGTGGAAATCCACACATGGCGAAATTCGAGGTGTGGATTGCTCCACACGCTCCACACGGTTCGCGCCGGCCTTGAGGAACATCGCTTTAGGAAACAACTGAACCATGGCGTTCAAACTTAAAATAATTCCTCTAATAGGATAATAATCAAACATCTTTTGAATCAGGAATTCTAATGTTTCCTTGCACAGGAAAATATGAAAGCCGGCTAGAGCGCGATTGCCAGTGTTACTATTTTAATAATTCTGTGCAGTAAGGAAGATTTCTTGGCACTAAGGTTAAGCCTCACATTTCAGCTTCATTTTTCTGAAAAATCAATTTTTCTCTTGCACCACAAAGTCTTCAGCTTTGAACGACCGACACTTGGACATTTTTATCACGACCTCGTCTATGTAATTTTGCTTTCTGTATCCAAGGCTCATAATCTGAATCCCGCAGGAGGACCTTCCATACATCATGCTACAAACGTAGGTCACATAGAAATCCGCAAAGGGGTTACGTTTCTACGTGTCCTTTTATACAGCACGAAATGCGCATCTTCTTTGCTCGTGGTGTTGAATACATGGAGAATACGCGATCGTGTTCAAATTTGTATTCCTGCATTTCTTCGTAGTTTCCAATTTTTATGGAAAATATGATAGATTTGAGATTTAAGGCGTTGGGAAAGAATAATTTGCCTAGACGAACCTATATGATTTAATAGAGTTGTATGTTTTCTAAAGGGCAATTTAAGATATTGATAGTGTTGAGGGTATTGTCTCAGGTAGTTTTTCCTTCCCCAATTTTTTATATTGTTTGATATTTTTCGTCTTACAACATATCAAACAGTTCGACTTTTTAGAATAGGTAGTTTTTGTGTACAAGGTGAACAATATTACATTTTCATCATAATGAGAAGGTATTGGTTTTATGTGAAAATCGAATTTCGCGGATTTCATGAAATTTCCATGTTTTGAGACCTCCAGATTCCGGAAAAGTAGTTTTTACGTTGGTGTCTGTTGTCGTCGTCGTCGTTGTCGTCTGTATACTCCATAACATTTTAAAGACAAATCGGGTTAGATTGCCCTTTGGCACACATTTTGAGGGGCCAAAAAGACGGGTCAAGTTCGTTAACCAGCTATTTTGGATCAGATTTTCGAGTTTTCTCAAGAAAATCGAAAATTCAAATTTTGATCGCACAAAAAATAATGAAAAATTATCTGTGAACTCGATTAATTCCGAAATAAATGATCATATTCAATCGTGCTAATTTTTTTACATATTGTGTAGTATTTCTAGAAATTCAATTTTTAATTTCATTTTTTACGATTGAAACCAAAACTGCGCATCCAATAGGAAAATTATAAAAAATTTTCAGATATTTTCCGGGTAAAGAACTTTTTTCTATCAATCTTCTGTGTTAGCCTTAGTAATTTTTTCAAAAATTTTAATATTTCATTCCCATAGATATTTTTCCTGATTGAAATGAAAACTACATATCGTGTTAAAGAAGTTGATAACACATTTCGAGATATTTTCCTGGTAAAAAACTGTTGTCTATTTGATTTTCTCCTAAGCTTGTGTCAATTGTCCAAAAGTTAATTTTTTCATTTTTAGATGGTTTTTTATAAATGGAGCAAAAACTTGGCGTTACCAAAGTTGTAGATCTTTTTTTGGTGCACAAGTTTAGTTCCTTTATATTTTCTCGTACCTTGCATAGACTGATCAAAAAATGAATCTTTCTATTTTTCATGTTTTCTTGCGTGACCAAAATTTGAGTTTTCGAACTTTTGAGAGAATTCAAAAAGTTGTAAAGATCATCTTAGGGGGCTCCCTGAAAGACACATTTCTTTTTCTTCAAATTTTTTCTCATATCTAGCGCCATTTGTCCGAGAATTCTCATTTTCGTTTATATTTTCGAATTTTGAAAATGTCACAACTCTGACAATTCTGTTCTTATCAAAAAAAATTAGAGTGATAAACTGTTTCACTTTCTACCTACTATGAGGAACCGTACTTATGATTTTTGAGTTTTGGAAAAAAAAAGCTAAAAAAAATTTCCAAAATGCTCACGCTCTTTGATTTTTCATCCACAATAGCTGGTTAACGATCTCGACTTGTTTTTTTGGTCCCTCAAAATAGGTGTCAAAGTAAAGGTACTATAAATGTTTATCTAAAACGTTCCCACAAGTTTGTTCTCAATCATTTCTCGATAGGGCATGCAGTTTCTGTTTTCTCTGCAAAAATAGTCTCAAAATAAAAAATTCCAGTTTCGGAACGAAATTGTCCTTTGAAAGAACATCTACAAATTATGTTTGATCTTTTTTCTCATGAGATACATAGTACTTGCTCCTGAGCTACAAAGCAAAGTTTGTAAAGAAAAACTGTTCTTTTTTGACGGGATGCGTAGTTTTTGTTGTTTTAATTGTAATTATATAAATATTAGAAATAGACTTAATAAGTTTTTACATTCTCATCAGAGAAGGTATTAGATTTGTGTAAAATTTGCCCCCC
>WSXT02156963.1:0-10146 GCA_011762715.2 Neuroterus valhalla | reverse complement strand
CAAGCCGCCGTGGCCCCCCTCTGGATCCGCGCCTGGATTTGTCCTAGTGTGGCTTATAATATTGACCATTTCATCGGAATTTATTTTCTCCTCTGACAAAAAATCTCTCTTGGTTGAAAGGTCAAATATTTATTCGAGCATTCGTTTTTTCCAGGTTTGAAATAAATCTTTTTTGGGAGGAATTCTAACTTGTTTGGTTAAAAATTCACCTGAATGGTAGAAAATTCATCTGTTTTGGTTGAGGATTCTACTATTTTGTCGGAAATTCGTCTTCTCTTGTTGATTAAACTGTTTCTGATTCATGACAAACACTATCATAATTTGAAATATCATCTATTCTATTCCCAGTTAAGAACTCATTTTTACATCCTCATCCTAATGAGAAGGTATTGGTTTTATGTAAAAATTGACGTTCGCGAATTCGATGAAGTCTCCACGTTTTGAGACCCCCTGAGTCCGGACAAATGGTTTTCACGAAGGTGTCTGTAGTCTTTATTCTGTAATCTGTATACTCGATAACCTTCGGAAGAATTATCGGGTAGGATTGATTGAATGATCTTCTTAGTCTCTCAAAAAGTGTGCCAAAGGGCAATCCCTTTGGCACACATTTTCTGAGACCAAAAAGACAAGTCAAGTTCTTTAACCAGCTATTTTGATGAGAAATGAAAGTATTTTGAACATTTTTTTGGACGTTTTTTCCAAGACTTGAAAATTGTAAGTACGGTTTCTTGTAGTAAGTAAGAAGTGAAACAATTAGGCCTCATGATTTGTTTTGATTAAAAAAAAACTCTCAGAGTTGTAGCATTTTCAAAATTTAAAAATATAAACAAAAATGAGAACTTCTAGCCAAACAACGCCAAATATGAAAAAAAGTTTGAAAAAAAAAATTTTCTTTTTTGGAACCTCACAAGATCGTGAATACAACTTTTTGAATTTTCTCAAAAAATCAAAAATTACAATTTTGATGCACAAAAAGTCATGGAAAATAATCTGTGAACTCGATAACTTTCGAAAGAATGATCATATTCCATCCTGCTTTGGTAGCCATTTTGAGGAACCAAAAAGACAAGACGAGTTTATCAACCAGCTTGTAAGGACAAGTAGTTTTCATTCCATTTATAAAAGAGCATATAAAAATGAAAAACAAAAGAACTTTTGGAAAATTGACACAAGCTTAGGAAAAATCCAATAGACGCAAGTTCTTTACCAGGAAAATTTCAAATATGTAACAAACTTCTTTAACAGGATATGTAGTTTTCATTTCAATCAGCAAAAAAACTATAAAAATGAAATAATAAAATTTTTGAAAAAATTATCAAGGCTAAGACAGAAGATTGATAGATAAAGTTGTTCGCCCAAACAATATCTGTAAATTTGTTTTAATTTTTCCCATTGGACGCGTAGTTCTTGTTTCAATCGTAAAAAAATTGAATTGAAAATGAAAAAATTGAGTTTCTAGAAAAAATAGACAACATGTGAAAAAAATTAGGCAACAAATTAAAGTAGTTGACATTTTGCTTCTGAGTTTCCCAAGCTTTTTATACAACTGTAGAGAGGTACAAAGGCCAAGCGCGTAGCGCGTGGTACATTCATAACCGAGCGCGAGGTGAGATTACTATCGAGCGCGAAAAGCGAGACCCGAAAGACGCGCTTAGGCGCGCTCAAACTTCCGAGCGTTTTCAAATTCGAGTATTCAGTTTGAAATTCATGTCTGAGATTTAAAATTTACCTTTCTATCAAAAGTATAATCCCCTTTGATGAAAATATAACTATTGGGTAGAAAAATCATGTAATCTCTTGAAAATCCGTCTCTTCTGGGAGCGAATCAATCATACCCGAAAGAAAATGCACAGTTCGGTTCAAACTAATCTTTTGATTTTATAAATTAAAATATTTTCTTGAAAATTCGTCTTTACCAGTTGAATTCAACAATTCCACATCGAAATTCAAAAATATTTTTTGTTCGATACGTCGACTGCTAAATTTTTCATCAATAACTCATACCCTTTGCTTAAAAATTCAACTACTTGGTTAAAAGTGGAACTACTTGTTTGTTAATGTTGTTACCCATTCTTCTTTCTTGCATACATAAAATCTCTTTGTTGAAAATTAACTATTTCTTCCAAAATTTATGTATTTTCCTGAAGATTCGTTCCTTGTTCGATTGGTTTGTTATCTGTCTTACTTACGAATTCAACTATTTTGTTGGAAATGGGTCCTTTTTGGATGGATTCAAGAATTTCTAATTAAAAATTGAAATCTGCCTTGGTTCAAATATCGAAAACCACAATTTTTGAAAAGATTCTCGCTTTGGGAATTTTCCTAGTAGTTGGATTATCATCTTTTCGACAATAATTCATCCATATACATAAGAATTCATCAACTTTTTTCAAAATGGTGCACTCTCTCCCGAAATTTCGAAGAATCAAAGCGTTTCGATCGATATTTTTGTATTTTTGTGTCTTATTTACTTTCTCTGCGAGTGAGCAAATATATTTGCTCATTATTCATTACGCGGAAGCAAAGCTCCAATTATTTTTATTTCTTGTGCAGAGTTATAACTCTCCTCTTCCAAAATAGCATTTTGACGAAACGGAATAATAACCTAATCAAATGCATTCTCCAGTTTTACAATGTAGATAATCAAATTATAATTGTGCATCAACACTCGAATACATAGTGAACATTTTTAATCTTAATTCTTGCAAGAGTTGCATTTAACATACCTCAAAGAAATACTAGAAAACCAGTTTCCTAAGGATATGTCTGGGAACTGCATTCGTCACATTTCTTTCTGGATTTTTACTAGATTCCAAAATTGAAAAAAAACATTCTTCTCTTCTCTTGCGCTCAAACGGACAAGCTTGGCTCACACATGAATATTGATGGAAATGCGTGAGGTTCAAGCACAAAAAATTAGTAGATCTTGTTCATGTTAGATCGTAAATTTGTTGCATTCTGCCTTCTGTCAGTTTGATTTGTAATTTCATTTATTTTTCTCAGCAGAATCATTATTTTCCTTTCAGCTCTGATAAGGGACAATTTAACCATCGGTTGATTTAATTCATTCACAACATTAACAAAGAATATCTAATAACTCATTTCGATTTTGATTGCACAGGAGATTTCAATGGCAGTATAATGAGGAAACGATTCAGAGTATAAATAATTTTGATTAGTCTTAGAATGTACAGATTGGTCATTAATCCATATAACTTTTCGAAAATATTACCAAATAAGGTCGAATAAAAATATTTAATGTCTAACATCTCTCGCAATACTTCTGCTTGTGAATTTCCATCCTTTGCATTCATTTACATAATTTGTTTATAAAATCGAGATGAAATATTAAATGAATTTTTTTTATAAAAAGAAGTAGTGGAGCGATATGCAAAGAATTGAGGAAGGAGAAAATTACTTGCTGCCTTTTTATGTCTGCCCTGAGAGTTGATTCATAAAATCGAAACAGAAAAATCTGCCCGCTGAGCGGGCACATTCTTTTCGGGCGCTTCGCGCACAGCTCACTTGGCTCGCAAGTTTGAGCGCGCCTAGGGCGCGCGTCTTTAAAATCTCGCGCTTCGCACTCTAAAATAAATGTACCTCGCACTCCGCGCTCGGTTTCGAGTCTACCTCGCGCTACGCGCTTGGTCTTTGTACTTCCCTAAAATTGTGTATAGAGCTTTTGAAACTAAAAAGTAAAATGTCGGCTGCTGTATTTGATTATTGTGAATTCTCTTTTGTTAAAGCTTCTTCGGCTTTAACGAATACATTCTTAGCGTGTGTCTTGTGCTGCAAACTCGATAACAATCGTACCTCGTACCTCGTTTTTTTTTTAAATTTAGTTTTCTAATATCATTATTAATACAATTGAAACAAAAACCACGCGTCCCATAAAAAAGAACAGTTTTTCTATTCAAACTTTGTTTTGTATCTCGTTAAGTTTTGCTAGAAGCTTGACATTTATTTGAAATGTTGTTTTTTGGATTATTACCAAAACTATGCATCTCATGAGAAAAAAATTAAACAAGATTTGTAGATGTTCTTTCAAAGAACAATCTTGTTCTCAAACTAGAATTCTCTATTTTAAGGCTCTTCCTGAAGAAAAAAAACAAAAACTACATGCCCTATCGAAAAATGATTGAGAACAAACTTGTCGGAATGTTTTAGATAAACAATTCCAGTACTTTTACTTTTTTCCGTATCTCCCATAGACTGCTTACAAAATGAAATTTTGATTTTTTTCCCATTATTTTTTGTGCAATCGAAATCGGAATTTTCGACTTTTCGAGAAAATTCAAAAAGTTGTATTAACGATCCTGTACGGCTCCCAAGAAAGAACATTTTTTCTCCCCAACTTGATTTTCAATCTTTCTTTATTTGGCTAAAAATTCTCATTTTCTTTTAATTTTCGAATTTTGAAAATATCATAACTCTGCCAATTTCGTTTTTATCGAAAAAAATGATTAAATTAAATTGTTTCGCTTTTTACGTGCTACAAAACATTGTACTTACAAGTTTTGAGTCTTGGGAAAACAGTCCAAAAAGATGTTCAAAATGCTCTCCCTCTTTTATTTTTGATCCAAAACAGTGGGTAAGGAACTAGACTTGTCTTTTTGATCCCTCAAAATGGGTGCCAAATCACAATCGAATATGATGATTCTTTCGAGAGTTATCGAGTTCACACATTATTTACAATCTCATAATAATGAGAAGGCATTGGTTTTATGTGAAAATTGACTTTCGCGGAATTTATGAAATCTCTGTCTGTTGTCGTCGTTGCCGCCGTTGTTGTCGTCTGTATACACGATAACTTTCGGAAGAATGATCATATTCGATCGTGCTTTGGCACACTTTTTTAAAACCGGACGAGGAAGGAAGAGTTCGTCAACCAGCTATTTTGGATGTAAAATCAAAGAGGGGGAGCATTTTTCACATTTTTTTGGACTTTTTTTCCAAGGCTTAGAAGCCGTAAGTACGGTTTCTTGTAGAAGGTGGAAAATAAAACAATTTATCCCCATGACGTTTTTTGATAAAAACAAAATTGTCAGAGTTATGGTATTTTCGAAATTCAATAATATAGAAGAAAAAGAGAATTTTTAGCGAAATAACGCAAGATTGAAAAGAAAGTCAGAGAGGAAAAATGTTTTTCAGGAGCCCTGAAAGATGGTGAGTCCAACTTTTTGAATTTTCTAAAAAAATCAAAAATTCCCATTTTCATCGCACAAAAAAAAATGAAGAAAAATCTGTGAACTCGATAACTTTCGAGAGAATGATCATGTTCGATCGGGCTTTGGCACCCATTTTGAGGGATCATAAAGACGAGTCGAGTTCGTCAACCATCTATTTTGGATCAATAATGGAGGAAGGGGGAGCATTTTGAAAATTTTTTTGGACTCTTTGTCCAAGATTCAGAAATTTTCATTATGGTTTCTCATAGAAGGTAAAAAGTGAAACAATTTATCCCCATGATTTTGTTGGATAAAAACAAAATTGCTAGAGTTGTGGCATTTTCAAATTTCGAAAATATAAACGAGAAATGACAACTTTTAGCCAAACAACGCAAGGTATGAAAAAAAGTTTGAAGAAATTTTTCTTTTTGGGAGCCTCCCAGGATAATCTTCGCAACTTTTTGAGTTTTCTCGGAAAATCGAAAATTCAAATTTTGATCGCACAAAGAATAATGGAAATAGAAAGATTTACTACATTCTCATCATAATGAGGAGGTATTGGTTTTATGTGGAAATTGACCTTCGCAAAATTTATGAAATCTCCACGTTCTGAGACCTCCTGATTCCGAAAAAGTGGTTTTTACAGTGGTGTCTGCCTGTCTGCCTGTTGTCGTTGTCGTCGTCATCGTCATCGTCGTTGTCGGTGTCGTCGTTGGTGTCTGTATAATCCATTACTTTTGAAAGACTACTCGGATTGGATTGCCCTTTGACACACATTTTGAGGGACCAAAAAGACAGGTCGAGTTCGTAAACCAGCTATTCTCTCGCTAGTTTGAGCGCACCTGTGCGCGCCTTTTTAATCTCACCTCGCGTTCCGCGCCCAGTTATGAATATACCTCGCGCTACGCGCTCGGCCTTTGTACCTTCCTACAGTTGTACATGAAGTTTGTGAACTCAAAAGCGAAATGTCTACTACTTTAATTTGATGAGTGTGAATTCTCTTCTGTTAAAGCTTTTTCGGCTTTAACGAATACATTCTCATCGCGTGTCTCGTGCTGCGCACTCGATCAACATTTGTCCAAAGAAGTAGAGAAGTTATGTTGCCTAATTTCTTTCACATGTTGTGTAGTTTCTCTGGAAATTTCAATTTTTAATTTAATTTTCTACGATTGAAACAAAAACTACGCATCCAATGGGAAAGATTATAACAAATTTACAGATATTCTTTTGGGTTGAATAACTGTTTCTGTCAATCTTCAGTGTTAGCCTTAGTCAATTTTTCGGAAATTTCAATATTTCATTTTCATAGTTATTTTTCCTGATCGAAATGAATTCATCTTACGGTTTTTTGTAAATGAAGCAAAAACTACATGTCCTAGCAAAAAGTTAACTTTATCAAATTTGCAGATCTTTTTTTGGTGCGCAAGTTTAGTTCATATATATATATTCCAGCAGCTTGCATAGTTTGACTAAAAAATGAATTTTTCTATTTCTCATTATTTTTTGTGCGACCATAATTTGAATTTTCTTTTTTTCGATTAACTCGAAAAGTTACAAAGATCATCCTGGAGGGCTCACAAAAAGGAACATTTTTTTCCCCAAACTTTTTTTTATATCTTGCGTGGTTCGCCTAAAAATTCTCATTTTCGTTTATATTTTCGAATTTTGAAAATGCCACAACTCTGACAATTTTGTTTTTAATAAAATAAATCATGACTCTAAATTGTTTCACTCTTTACCTACTACAAGGAGCTGTACTTACAATTTTTGAGTCTTGTAGGAAAAATCCAAAAAAATTTTCAAAATGCCCTCCCCTCTCCTATTTTTGATCCGAAACAGCTGGTTAACGAAATCCATTTGTATTTTTGGTCCCTCAGAATGGGTGCCACGGCACGATCGGATATGATCATTCTTTCGAAAGTTATCGAGTTCACAGATTATTTTTCTTGTTTTTTCGTGCGATCAAAATGGGAATTTTTGATTTTTCGAGAAAATCCAAAAAGTTGTATTCATCATCTTGTAGGGCTCTCATGAAGAAACATTTTTTCAATCTTGCTTTATTTGGCCAAAAATTCTGATTTTCGTTTATCTTTTTGAATTTGGAAAATGCCACAATTCTGACAATTTTGTTTTTATCAAAAAATATCATGGGGATAAATTGTTCCATTTTTCATCTACTACAAGCAAACGTACTTACAATTTTTGAGTCTTGGAAAAAAAGTCCAAAAAAATAGTCAAAATACATCCCCTCTTTCATTTTTTATCCAAAATAGCTGGTTAACGAAATTGACCTGCCTTTTTGGTCCCTCAAAATGTGTGCCAAAGGGCAATCCGATCCGATTAGTCTTTCAAAAGTAATGGATTATACAGACACCAACGACAACGACGACGACGACAACGGACAGACATCAACGTAAAAACTACTTTTTCGAAATTAGGAGGTCTCAAAACGTGGAGATTTCATAAATTCCGCGAAAGTCAATTTTCACATAAAACCAATACCTTCTCATTATGATGAGAATGTAATGAAAGAGAGGGGGAGCATTTTGAACATTTTTTCGGACTTTTTTTTCCAAGACTCAAAATTTGTAAGTACGGTTTCTTGTAGTTGGTGAAAAATGAAACAATTTGTCGTTTGATATTTTTTGATAAAAACAGAATTTTCAGAGTTGTGGCATTTTCAAAATTCGAAAATATAAACGAAAAATACAATTTTTAGCCAAACCACGCAAAATATGAAAAAAAGTTTAGAGGAAAAAAAAAGTTGCTTTTTGGGAGCCCTCCAGGATGATCTTTACAACTTTTCGAGTTTATCTGAAAAAAGAAAATTCAAATTTTGGTCGCACAAAAAATAATGAAAACTAGAAAGATTCATTTTTTAGTCAAACTATGTAAGCTACGGGAATATATATATATGAACGAAACTTGCGCACCAAAGAATGATCTGCAAATTTGGTAAAATTATTTTCTTGATAGGACCAGTAGTTTTTGCTTCATTTATAAAAAATCATAAAATTAATTCATTTCAATCAGGAAAAATGACTATAAAATTGAAATGATAAAATTTTCGAAGAATTGACTAAGGCTTACACTGAAGATTGAAGGGAACAGTGATTCACCCAAATAGAATATCTGTAAATTTGTTATAATTTTTCCCATTGGACGCGTAGTTTTTGTTTCTATCGTGAAAAATAAAATTAAAAATTGAATTTCTAGAAAGACTACACAACATGTGAAAAAATCAGGCAACAAAACTTCTCTACCGCTTTGGAAAAATTTTAATCGAGTGTGCAGCACGAGACACGCGACGAGAATGTATTCGTTAAAGCCAGAGAAGCTTTAACAAAAGAGAATTCAGAATCATCAAATTAAAGAAGTCGTCATTTCGCTTTTGAGTTTCACAAGCTCTATATAAAACTGTAGGGAGGTACATTCATAACCAAGCGAGGAGCGCGAGGTGAGAGAACAATACAGCGCGAAGCGCGAGATCCGAAAGACGCGCGCTCTAGGCCCGCTCAAACTTGCGAGCGGAGCGAGCCGCGCGCGGAACGCGCGATGATAATGTGCCCGCACAGCGGGCAAATTTTTTTTTTGTCAATTTATGTAAGGTACGGGAAAATATACATGAACCAAACTTGTGCACCAAAAAAAGATCTACAAATTTGATGGAAATAACTTTTCATGATAAGACAAGTAGTTTTTTCTTTATTTAAAAAAACAATAAAATGAATTCTTTTAATCAGGAAAAATAACTATAAAAATGGAATGATGAAATTTTTGGAAAATTGACATGTGAAAAAAATTAGGCAACAAAACTTCTATACCGCTTTGGATAAACTTTGATCGAGTGCGCGCAATGATAATGTGCCCGCGCAGCGGGCAGATTTTTCAAATTATTTCTTGTGCGATCAAAATTGAAATTTGTTATTTTTCGAGAAAATTCAAAAAGTTGAATTCACGATCTTGTAGGGCTCCCAAAAAGAAACATTTTTTTTCTTTGACTTTCTTTTCAATCTTGCGTTATTTGGCAAAAATTCTCATTTTCTTTCAAATTTTCGAATTTTAAAAATACCATACCTCTGACATTACTGTTTTTAACGGAAAAATGATAAGGATAAATTATTCCGCTTTTCACGTGCTACAAGAAATTGTACTCACAATTTTTGAGTCTTGGATAAAAAGTCCAAAAAAAGTTCAAAATTCTCCCCCTCTTCGATTTTTTATCCAAAATAGCTGGTTATTGAACTTGACCTTTCTCTTTTGCCCCTCAATATGTTTGCAAAAGGGCAATCCAACTCGATTAGTCTTTCATAAGTTATGGAGTATACAGACGACAACGACGACGACGACAACGACAACAGACAGACACAAAAGTAAAAACTACTTTTTCGGAATCAGGAGGTCTCAAAACGTGTAGATTTCATTAATTCCTCGGAAGTAGATCTTCACCTAAAAGCAATGCCTTCTCATTCAGAATAAGTATGTAATATCAAATGATGAATTATTATGAATAAACATATTTATGTCATTTTCTGTCGACTCCATAAAAAAATGGGATTTCAGCATTCGGATGCATGAGACAAGGAACATTTGTTTAAAATATTAAAAAAAAAACTCTGCTTTGAAAAACCATGGATAAAAACTCGAATTTCGTGAAAAATCTGGTAGAACCAAACTTTCATTCTTCAAGAAAAGGACATGTGCGGGAAAATTCGGATTGATGGTCATCTCAGATTAGTCACTTCCTCCAGATATTATATTATTATCATTATTATTATACCATTAAACCAAATCCCTTCCGGGGTAAGCGTAAATCGTTCGGTTCCAGCCCTGCTGTTCTACTGAAAAAGAGATAATTGATACGTAAAGATTTGAAAGTTGAATTAAAATGGGAAATTTTAATTAAGGAATGTGTATGAGAAGGAAGCAGGGATAGGTATTAGATCAGTCTTAGAATTCATTGCATGTTTTTTTCGAA
>WSXT02156952.1:0-10146 GCA_011762715.2 Neuroterus valhalla | reverse complement strand
TCGATCAGGCCACCCTGATCCAAAATCGGATCCGCCAACTCAAGATCTCGTAGATGTGACCAGTCATCCACAGAAATGGTACTTGGTATATAGGAAGTGATTCAAGATAATATCACAGCACGTACTATTAAATTCACAGATGGATCTAGCCTTGAGGTTATTCTCAACACAGTGAGACCCCTTTTGGTTGGCGCAAGCTGATCTCCTACTCCCTTAACCGTTATAATAGCACGATGTTGCCGTAATCTTAGTTTCTGAACCAAGGATGCTGAAATACAAGAGGCTTGGGCCCCCTGGTCCCAAAACACACGAACAAGGTGCTGACTCCCATCGCAAGATTCCGCAAAAATGAGGGCCGTAGCTTTAAGTATAGTCCCTCCTAGTCATAAATTGGAGCAAGTACTAGTAGATGCAACAGGATTATCTGGAGCGGAATTAGTAGGAGTTATATTGGCAAAACCATTCGTATTCAAGGAATCAATCACAGCATTATTGACCGTGGTGGAAGGTGGAGCGGCTGAGTTCATATTATTAGAACGATGCAACATTATATGATGTTGAACTGCACAATTTTGATATCTTTTGGTAGAAGAACAAGATCAAAGCATGTGCTTACCTAAGCAATTATAGCACAATCTATACTTCCGGACCAAGATTCGCCGTTGTTCAGAATTGCTGGATCGAAAAGTTGGACAAAAGAGAACAAAATGATTACTTAAGCATATAGAACAATCACCCTCCTTGATTGAAGCGTTATGGATCTTGAGTAAAATAAATAGCTTCTAAAGCACACAACTTACTATGCAAGAGCGTGTTGAGGCTCTCTAACGTTGGAAAGCTAGTCGCGGAGCCCATCTTGTCTTTCCAAGCCTTCCTAGTATGATGGTCAAGTCGTTGGACAGTCAGATGGACCAGGAGATCGATCCAACTGTCAGTAGGTTTCTGCATCGCCTTCAAAGCCCCTATCACCTCATAAGTATCATTGAGGAATGAACGCATCTCTCCTGCATCTTCCTCAGTGATTGGTTTGACGCTAAAAAACTTTGCCAGATAAGAATTAATTATGACTCTCTCGTTGTCATATCTAGCAATCAAGATATACCACGCTCGTGCAAAGTTGGCCCCAGCATCCGGGATAATAAGCAAAAGTTGAGCAGCCTCTCCTATTAAGCTAGTTTTTAAATAATGCAATTTCCGAACGGTAGGGAAATTCTTATCAGATCTTACCATTGATTCGAACAAATCCCTGTCAATGTACACACCTGAAAACCTAGGCAACTCTATCTGTGGGTACATTCTCCTTGGCTGAACATTGACATGTGCTGTAGAAGCTGTAGATGTAGTGACAAAAGTATACAAGATATCCATCATGTAAGCCTTAGCTGCAATATATTTGTCTTCACACTGGCTATAGTTTTTATTTTTTATTTTTTTTATTTTCGAGGAGTAAAAAACGGAGGAATGCTCATGCACTAACCACATTCGAACTTTGGGGACCACAAGCACGGCCCACAAGGAATGGATGTGAGAGTGGGACTTACCGAGCGGCACCTACCCACTAAACCTTAAAACTCCTTTTTTCCTGCCAACCTGTTTCCCTGGAACCGCTTATCGCATTACTTCAGGAGAATGGGGGTAAGGCCAGTACGCCGAGCTTCGGCATCCTTTTGATTTATGGCTGCTTGCTCCTCTATCTTCTGAATCCTTTCCTCCTCCAACAAGCACGCATGGTCCTCAGCAGTGCTTTAACAGCACTCGGGCTCGTCGGCCTTCGGCTTGTTGCAGAGGAGGATCGCGGATCGACTTCTCTCTCACGAGCTTCCTCTTCCATCTGCTTGATTCTCAAAACATTTTTCACGTATTGAGCTACGTTGCATTCAAAAAACGTATACATAACATCATCAGCTTTGTTAGGGCAGTAATCGCATTCGGGACTAGATTTCCTATCCCTAAGGTACAAGTAGGCATTGGATTGACCATGGCCAGACAGAAACTGAGCGAAGGAAAAGTTAACCTCCTCATGCTTCCTACTTATCCACGACCGCCCGCAGATTATCTACTAACCTCACAGTCCATCGTTCCCTTGGGCCCGCTTCCCACTGTTCCTCCCAATTCTGAAGAGTTGATGCTCTTTTACGAGTAGCAACGTTATCGTCAAATTGATTACGCTGCTTTGCCAAATAGATATTCTTCCTCTCAGCTGCTTGAAGGTCAATGGGAATACAGCTCGCTATGACCAAAACAGCCAGACCGGACACTGACCTAAAGACACAAGCGACTCTCAGCGCAGCTTGACGCCCGGCGATATTCGCTCTAAATGGCTAGCTGAAGTACCTCTGCCTGGTACTTCAATCAGCCTTCTCGCTTCTTTTCCGATCTTAGCTCTTATCATCGCCGCCAAATCGTCAGCAAATCCAATTAGCTTCTTTCCCTCCGAAAGGTTAATACGTAGAACGCCGTCATAGACCACGTTCCACATATCAGGCCCAGGAACCGACCCTTGAGCAACACCTGCCATAACATCAACGCAGCGCGTCTCTGCTGATGATACGCAGCAGATGAACAGGTACTCTGAACCTCTCCGAAGCCTGAAGAATGTCAACCCATCGCAATGAGTTGAAGGCGTTCTTGACGTCAAACGTGATCATAAGGCACACACTCCTTGTTCTGTGATTGCCACTCCAAGCAAATACTGTTTCCTGAAGTGCCTCACGTATGGCTCCTACAGTTGACCTGCCTTCTCCAAAACCATGCTGATTTTCGACCAGGCCTTCTGCTACTTCTATGGCCGCTCTTAACCTGGCTCGTAGAAGGGCCTCGAAGAGTTTCCCAATCACATCGAGCATACAGAGAGATCTGTATGAGGATGCTGTGATTGGGGTCCCCTTACCGTTGTCCAGCAGAATAAGCTTCCGTTTTTTCCGCCTCGCACAGAAAACTCCAGCTGAGAGGCAAGTATTGAACAAGTCGAGTAGCAAGGAAGGAAACTCTCTTGCCATCAACCTGATCACATCAGGTGGTATTCCAACAGGCCCCGGTGCCTTACCACAGGATATGTTTGAGACTGACACCCACAATTCCTCTTTAGTGGAAAGAGGGATCGCTTCGAGCAGGGATTCCTCTATGATAATCTTCGGCGGGTGAGCAGAGAATAGCTCAAAAATGATCTTCTCCATCATGGCGGGTTCCTGAATCGCGATGGGCGCTCGCCCAAACAGCTCACCGGTCACAATCTGATAGCCAAGACACCAAATGTCACGATCAACAGACTCCTGAATTTCGATCCATTTGGAATGTTTACTATCATCGATAGCTCGATTCAAGACCTTCTTGGCACACATATGATCCCTGTTAGTCTGAGTCGCATACAATCTTCTTCTCCGTGTACATGGAATCTTGTGCTTCAGTCTGAAGCAGACACGCCGAAGCTCCGCAATCTCCTGAGTCTACCAGTACGCCGGCGACTTCTGGTGCTTCGAAGAGTTTCTGGGCATCGAAGCATTACACCCTTGCCCGATCAATTCCATTGACGCCTTTGCCAGACCCTCAGCATCTAAACTGGTCAGCGCCGCACTTGTCGATTCCACAAGAATGCTTGCACCCTTCGTAGCAATCGTTCTAAAAAAGACAGTCGCATCAAGTTCCCTCGAGTTCCAACCCTTCTTCAATGGATTGCGAGGAATGGAGGATGATTGAAATCCACAGCCCATATGGAAGCAAATATGCTGATGGTCGCTTGCTGTGTAATTCTCAAGAACCCTCCAATCCCGCACTCTTCTGGATACACCTGATGAGGCCATGGTAATATCCAGAATGGTTTCTCGGTAACCTCTCCGCCTAAAGGTAGTTGAAGTTTCCGAGTTTCAGATGGTAAGGTCCAAGCTGGCAGCCATATCCGTAACCTCCCGACCCCTAGAATCTGTCAATGCCATACCCCATTCGCAAGACTTAGCGTTAAAATCACCGGCAACGATGAAATCCCCGTTGACATTGGAACAGAAGTCTTCGATTACCTCTATCTTTCTCCTAAAAGCTGATATTTCCTCGTTCGGCGAAAGATAACAGCTCACTATGGTGAGCGAACCGCCCGAAATCCAGCCAAATCCGTCACCGCTTCCGTGAGAATGCACTGGGAACTTGGTGCTATCAATAACCCAGAAAATCGCAATTCCTCTATCATCAGAAAACCAGTTGAAACCTCTCCTATTGCCAAACTGCTCGCTGACGATGTAAATGTCAGCCCTTTTTTCTGCTGCGAGCTAACACATAAGATCTTGAGCCAGCCTGCAGCGCCTAAGATTCCCTTGAAGGATCACCGCCATCTGTGGCTCGGATTACGTTTACGGTCAGCTTCACGGAAGACCGCACACCTAGAGGACCCAAGTATGTGGTCGATAGAGAACCCCTCTCCTTTACCAGCAGAAAGTGAGCACTTAGCTTGGCCCGTGCAACTTGCTGCTTTGTGGCCTTCCGCGCAACACCTCCAGCACATTCGGCTCCGGTCAACATACTTGCAGCTGTCCACAAAATGTCCATAACCGGAACAGCGATAACAACGCCTGGCCCTCACTTTCGAACGCACCCTACAACTGACCCAGCCGATCATAATATGGCCCTCCCTGACCAATTTGTTAGCGTCTGCAACCCGCATTTCCGCGAAAGTCATAAGGCTTCCCCGAAAATCAGTTTTCGCCAAATTGACGGTGACCGTCTTCATTGACGCTTCACCAAGCATTGTTCGTAAAGCCAACCTCACTTCATCTATATCCGTTGCGACATCCAAATCGCGAATCTGGACCTAGGCGCGCGGCTCTAGCTGACGCATCTTCCCTGTTTCCTCTATGGCATTTTGTCCACCTTAATGTCCAACTTAAGCTCCTGCGGCTTCACCTTCGACCGGATATCCTTCACTATTTCAGCAAAGCTTCGACCCGAAGCTGGCTTTATAAGGACCGCATCGGGCCTAGCACGCGGCTTCTTCTTAAAGACTTTTGAACGAGGGACAACTATATCCCTGCTGCCTCCGGTTTTTAATGCCTCAACACCGGCTGAGCCTGATTGTCTCCTACGCTGACGCTTTTTTGGTTCAATCCAATCTGAAGTATCTGAGGCGTGCTGCGTTTTCTTTGCGGGTCGCGAAGACGAGCCTTCCCCAGGGCTTGGCGTCTTCTCTGCTGGCTTTTTCTTACTACGCTGCTGCTGCGACGTATTCAAACGATCGCTAGGCTACTTTCTCAGAATGGCCGCACACGGTTCGCTACTTAAATTGGCCTTATCCAAGACAGCTTTGGCCTTCAAAAAGTCCTCTTTGATAGCCATATCCATGTTAGTTCTTTGCCCAACATGCGCGATCATTGTCTGGATTTCTCCAGCAAGCGCCTTAAGAATTTTCATAACTTTCCTTCGGAAAACTGGTTCCGAATCACCGTCACTCAACTCCTCAACATTTCTGCATACGTCATCACCTGCTAACGAATCGATGTTACGATTCGTTGAAACATTGGTCTTCCTCAAAATCCATAAGACCGGCATCGGCTACCGGGGCTTCCAGTCGATCGGAATCTATGGAGAGATTTGCTCTTCTGGGGTATACTGTTTTTAGGACACTCGCCCATGGTTGGTTTTAAATCAGGGTTCCTTCCCCTAGCTGGTATTTGTCCACCCTGGGTATTCGATTTCCACGGTACCACCCATTTCTGGGAGGCATTCCCCTATCCGCTATACGAGTATTCACCAAGTTTTTCGTATAATTGTCTTAATCCGTCTTTTTTAGATTTGCAACTGCATTACGAATGCCGTTGTACCGTTTATGTTGCACTGAGATGAATTCGGATAAACTCGGCATTTTGATCAAATCAAATGCAGAAAAATTGCGATTAAAAATGAATAATATAAAATAAGAGACACACATTGCACGGATTCAATAAATGGAGCAAAAATAAGAGATAAACATGATAAGAATGTGGATCACATTTAAATAAAAACGGAGCAAGTACATAAATTTCGAAAGCTCAGGAACTGGACGGTGAACTGTCAGCCTGATGACTGTGTCTTTGAGAAGGTGTTCATGAGACGGCCTCTATCGGGCGTAGCGTTTAGCTGCTTTCAAATGTGTTAAGGACACAGCCCTTCATAGAGAAACCTGAGATTCTCCTCAAAGACAGCCCAGACTGTCTGAGCGAGAGCCTAGAATAGCAGGGCAGTAGCCAGAGAATTCGTAAGCGGAATAAAGACGAAAGATTTTCACGACGAGCACCTCAAAACGTTAGATCATCTTGGAATAAACACAGGGACATTCAATATTTGCTGAGAAGGAGCGTTCTGCTTCCAAAAACAGAGGGATTTGTGATAACCATTCAGGACAGGGTTATTGATGGTTTTCGTGTAATAACTCTAAGAGAATACACGCACAGGCATAGTTATGTAGCAGGAATTATATATTACCAAATTGCTCTAAACCTATCCTCTCAACAGAGCCTTCTATAGACAAATCTCGTTTGAGTTACATCATCATGCGTAAAAAAACAGTGAAAAGGTCTATATGACACAAATGCAAGGCAGATGCGTGCAAGATGCACATTAAGGTATAATAAAGAAGTGGCATTATCTTATTAGCTTATCGCATATTAGGAAACTTTCTGGACCATCAGGAATTATGTGACTGAAATTCTATGAAGTAACAATTGGGAGCTCAAAAATGCAGTCCCAAGTTACTCACGTCACCTTTAGTGCTGTAGGACACATCGTAAGAATAACATCGATTAAGGACAAACCTTGAATTACATCAAACATATAATCTTGTATCTACTACTACATCAAAGCGAAAATTTTTTAACTTCGCATCAAAATTTTAATATCCTCAACTCATCCGGCGGTTGACTCAGTCCGTGGCTAATAATGATGAAGAACCAGGTTCACCCTTAGTTTTTCTTTCATTCACAAGAAAAATTAATTACTAGCTATGAAAAAAGAATCACTCACAAAATGTGCCATATTTTTTGCGCTGGCAGTAACATTTTTGAGAAATTTTGAATCTCAGCATGTTTTTGGAAACTATAAGACAATGGGTAATATTAAGAGAAAGCTTATACTTTTTACATAATATGTTCTTTATTATTCCATTTTGCATGCATGCCCTATGTTGAATTCATTGAAAAAATGAAGGTTGTCCAGATAAACCTCGTGTTCATTCATATTAGGCGCACAAATTCCAAAGGATGAGAAATTCATCGGGACAAGCCCTGAATTCATTTGGAATGAACAGACGGATAGAAAAGGAATGCCAATTTGCTCTACGTTCGATAGAAAGTAGATTTCGGAAGGGTTCAGGTTAGTGTGGACTGGTTTACAATTGATATCTTGCCGAAACATCCGCCAGGGTTGTCGAATGGACCGGTGATGGTTCATGTTGTTTTCAGAAATAAGTATAAAAGAAAGATAATGCATGCATATCCTCTTTTTGCAGATAGAACATTGGAATTTAATACTGTATTCACGCAATATAGTTCGAAAGTTCAAATATTACAAATTACTCACTTTAAATATTGTAACAATTTTATGCAATACATTCCAGGAACGAAAAGCATAGTGATAGAAGCATCCACTTGAGTAGCTTTATATTCGTTGCAGTGCTTGATACTTTTGTATGAATAACTTCAGCGCCCGTAAGAGCACTCAAGGGTACTTCCATTGTAACAGCAGGGTTTTTCTGGAATATCATGGTCGTCAGTTTTTCCATTTCTATTACACAATTGTGCAGTTGGAATATAGAAGGTTTTTTAACGGTGGGTAGCAACATCACGAAGATATCTCCTTCGGGGGTTAACATTCCGCGGAGGGAGCATTGTGCCACTTGAATCCGGCGTTCTAGGTTGATCAGCATCGTTTTCAAAGTAACTGCATCTTTATCCTGGTCGTCATCCATCATGTAGAGTATTCTATCCAACTGTTGAAATAAAATAAGTATTTGTATAGAGTAGAGGTCTCAAATGACTTTAGGTTCGACTCGTGACCACGGGCTGAGTCGAAATATGATACATATGGGCCTTATCTCGAGTTTTAAAGAGACCCATGGCTACGAGCTTTTGATATTTATGCATATTCTCAGGTGTGTTAGTATAGAACTGGATGAGGAAAGAAATTTAAAGAAATTAAAAAAATGTGAAACCGATGTGCTTCCAACAATACTCATTCATGCAAGGGCGCAACCACCGATCTGAGCCGATCTTAGTGTGTCGCAAAACCGATAAAGATAAAAATTTCTGATTGGTGTAATCGAAAGCGTATCTTGAAAACAATCTTTTTTGAGCGCACCCCGAAAATCTATTTCTCCGACTGAGGGCCCTTTCATGGTGGTCAACACATTGTGGATCTCATTAATCACAACGATTTGTACTATTTATTCTTTTGCAACGGGTCCAAATAAAAGTACAATTTAATAACAGAATGTCAATTCGCCGTGACGGATTGAGGTACTCTATTTGCTGTATATAGAAATATGATAAACATACGTCAAGTAAACGAACGGAACTGGAGTGCAGTGCTTATGCACTGCCTCTTCCAACCCTCATTAACCTGAGTGGAGGAGGGGGTACATTCTTTCGTTACAGCCTCTGTTACACCCCCGGATTTAGACTGTTTTTAGTCCTCTACAAATTTTATTTTCTCCTTATCCTTATAGGCCTAGTTTCTACTACAAAGTTCGGTTCATTAGCTTCTGTCACAAAATGCACATTGTTAGATTCAATTACAGAATTGACACTATTAGTTTCCATTGCAAAATTTGCGTTATCGATGCCTTGTTGCAACATAGGTATGTCATTTTGGATGTGCACGTGCTGCGTAGTAGCTCTATTGCCAAAACTACAATTATTATAACAATTCCCGAAACAATGTTTCATCCTTTGATCCGTAACCTATATACTTAAGCGTAGTCATAGCTCTTTCGGTCTAAGTTTTAATTCTTTGGCGCTTTTGTATGTCATCCAGGAGTCTATTGCTTTCATCGAGACTAATTTTTGCATTTCGTGATTGATTTATGTCAAAAACACTGGGGAGTTTAACCAGTTTTCCATTCAACAGGTAAATTTCTTTATCACTAAAATCATTAGCGTAGTTTATTTTGATGTCATAACTCCTGGTAATATTTTTGCTTGAATTTGAAGGTAGTTTTATATTATCTGTCATAAGTTTACATTTATCTCCTGTTATCAAGAATGTTCCTATTAGTTTTATATTATATATGTTATTTTTGCAAATAAAGTCGATTGAAGTTTTCGTTACTAGTATTATAATATAACCGTTGCTCGTCCTTATAAAACTTTTTCTACTGAGCACAAAAGGTGAAGTAACACAATGTTTCTGCATATTTTTGATTAAGTCCGAATTACAGCTGTCTGTAGCGTAAAGTGAGAAGTCAGGTTGCTGTCTTCCACAAATTCTGTATTCGTCGATCCATTTACATTTGTCTAATTTTTCTCTGTCGATTGGTGAAAAACTACCTTGGTTAACCAATAAGAACTCATGTTCAGGAATAATGCTTACATATCCAGCGTCTAACTTTCCAGGGATGGGAATTATTCTAACGATTTTCATTTCCTCTTTGTTTAAAACAGGGATCCTAATAATGTACACAAGCTGGTTCTTGATTATGGCAATTTTGATAGTAGCAGAATCCATGATGTGCTGGATATTTTCTTCGCTGCTATCAATATGGTATCGCGTTTTATACGTAATTTCGAATACCCTAATAGTTTCTTTCAACATCATAGGCGTTAAAATTTGTGGGTGTACAATACCATGTTTTCCGAAATTTATGGCGTTGATTGCTGTATTAAGATTTTCATTCAATTCTTCGATGAGAATTCCTATTATTATTAATTTGCTTTGAATGTATAGGGACTTGGAGGCATTGTTCGTGACTTCTTTGATTTTATTTAGAAATTCACTTTCCCGAGCTAAATTTTGAGCTGTATTTTCATAATCCTGAGAAGAACAATCAAGTAATAGTTTGATAATATTGGTTTGATTCTTTATAGTTTGGGCCATAATTTTGGTTATCATCGAAAAGTTGGTCAAATTGTTTATTTATCAACTGCAGGTCACTCTCGTCTAGGGTTCCAAATAGTGCTTTCGACACATCTCCTA
>WSXT02156941.1:0-10147 GCA_011762715.2 Neuroterus valhalla | reverse complement strand
GTAACGGGAGCCAGAGGAGGAGGGGAGGGGGGGGGGGGGGGGGGGGGGGGGGGGGGGGGGGGGGAAACAGTAACGGAAGGTCCGAGGAATCGCCAGTTTTGTTTTTACAAAGTAATGTCATAACAGACAAAGAAAGGGAGAAAAGCGAAAATGGGGCGAACGACAATGGGGTCCAGGGGGCGAGACAACTGGTTGAGAGTCGAGGGGTCGAAGCTCCCTCCATTCACAAAGCAGGAGAGAAATCGGCCGCTTTTCCTCCCAAAAACAGGAGGGGGATCGAGGGGAATCGAGTTTACCTCTACTATCCAGGAAACGTTTAGTTTTCAGCCTATTGGCCTTAAAAAATCGACCTGCTCACACCACCATGTTCTGCAGAACTTTAGAATGAATCTTTAGGCCTAACATTTGTTTACATTCAATACACAAACATCTATCTACACTTTAATACTATGACTGCTCTCTCGCTCTTATCGCTTTGCCTTCCTCGCCTAACCTTGCACTCATTTCTCTACTTTTCGCCGCCCCCGCATTGCCAACATCTGCCTCCGTGGTTCCTACTCATTTCTTATCTGCTATGACTTATTTGCGATACCTTTCCTACTACTTACATCATTTGCCATTAACTTATTTTCACGTCCTCTCCTCCTTACACACCTTTCTTTCTCCATCCCCTCTCTTCCTCCTTTCTTCTCATTTTCTTTATATCTTATACAATACCCCTCTCATCCATAAGACCACTCTTTTGTCAACTCTTTCATGAAATACTACCTTCACGCTTATCCCACTCCTTTCAGCCTTCTCGCATTCTCCCAACCAGTGTTCCACCTTTGCATAATCCTTCCCACATAATCTTTTACTCTCTTCATTCCAGGAAATCAGAACCTATTAAAACCCTCTATACTTCTACATCTTATCCTCACTATGAGCTCCTGACTTCTTTTCTCCTCCCTTGCACAAATATCGCGTTTTCTCTCTTGGCATAATTCACCCATATTTCCATGAAACATTGCTCACCTATGCTCTCGTTCCTTTCTTCCTGTCTCCTCTCTCTTTATGATAATCTTTCTAACAATCTTATACACCTTTATTCTTTCCTAGTGACTTCATTTCACCTCATCCTCATGCAGACCATATTGTTCAGAAAAACCTTTCTCTCTCGTCCTTCATCTTCCCATGTCCTCTCTTGGCCTCCTGTTGTCACCAACGCTCCCTCCCCAGCCTACTTTCTTTCTCTCCTGAAAATTCCCCCTCATACTTACATGCCCGTCATCATCTCGTTTAAGGCCTCCTCACTTTTCGCTAGCAACACTATGTCATCTGCATACGCGAATAATAGATTTTACTCCCCCCCCCCCCTACCCTCACTCCTTTCTCTAGTTCCCTCTGCATATCAGTGGATAAAATAGCGGTAAGCGCTCGTCTAAGCGAACATACCTGCCTCAACTTGCTATCAATCTAGAAACCGTCCAAAATCCTGTTCCCTCCTCTAACCGTCTCTCCCGTCTCTGCATACACTCCCCGTATCCCCTCGATCAGACTTATCTCTACTGCCCTCTCTTCCATTCGCCCCACAACCTCGTCCCATTCACTAATGTGAATGCACCTATTAAATCTACGAAAAACGCGTACGCTTTCAACCCACAATATACTTTTCCCCTCGACATCATTTCATAGCCTCTCCGCCAATGCCATCTCGTATACTTTGTACGCCGTATTCGTCAGTGTGACCCCTTTATAACTGTCCTGCTTGTCCCAACCTCCCCTTCTCTACAGTGGCACTATCAGCCTCTTTACCCACTCTCCTGGAAATCCTCAATCCCGTCGAAGCCTGCTACCCATGACCTTTTTAACTGCCTTATTTGCATCTTCATCCCCTCATCATATAAGTCCATCCCCTTCTCCTCTCGTTCTTCCACACCTTTAGCTGATCGGAGCTTTGTAACTATTCTTTGGAAAACTCCCTCAGTTCCTATTTTCTTACTCAACTTATCCCCTCCCTACGATTTCTGAACCTATTTATCATCTTCTACACGCCCCCCTCTGCCTTCACACTTTTCAATTCCGCTTTCAAATCATTCTTTTTCTCTTGCTCTTTTCTTTTGCACATCAAACTGAACTTCTTGCTCATCTATACGTACTCCTTCCTATCCAAGGTTCCCTCATTTTACTTATTGTACACACCCTTTTAGGTTTTCTTTCAAATCTGCCTATATCTCTTCGACCGACTCTCCTGCGAAACTTACTTCTCCTAACAAATCCTGGTATTTCACAATAGCTTGCCCCGTCCATATCTCGCTCTTCCCCATCGAAACTCTTTATTCTCTCCTTGACTTTCGCCACTTCTTCTTCTTTACTCCATTTCCCTTACCTTCCTCCTTGCCACCACATCCTCCTTCTTGTTTCCACGCCCTCCCACTTTCTCTTTAATAATGTTCTCCACCCTATCCCACATACTTTTCTGCTCTTCCTCCACCCCAGCTCCTTCCCTTATATGTGACCTACCATTTACCTCCTTGAGTCTTTGCTCCGTCTTTTCCTTGTACACACTTATCTCCTCTACCATTTTCTCATCTTATCTTCTTTTTACTTACTTATCGACACCACCACTTTCTCTAATCCTTCTAATTTCTTTCCTCATATCTTTCATCCCTTCTTCAGATTTTTAATCTCTCACCCTCACGTCCGCCCTCATACCTTGTACCTGCTATTTACCTCATTCGTTTTCCCTTCAGCCTCCTTTCCCCTGGGCTCTCCTGATCGTCTTTCTCTTCTGAAGCAAGAGATCTTTCTCCTTACTTGCGCTAGTGATAATTAGGATTATTTAAACTGAATTTACGAGAGAAACCATCGCCATACCTTTGAATCTCCTTGTTCCTTGACTCTTATGCCTTTTCGGAAAGCAAACCAATTGGCATACCCAATATCAATACTTGAGGAATGAAGTGATCAGTTCGTCGTGGGGGCTAAGGCATGCGCTTTGGACCCACGCCAGCTGGTTGTGGGTTCGATTCCCGCCTCGCACTCTGGAAGAGCTTCGGCGGCCCACGCGGTGAACACTTGCCTTACAAGGGAGTGTTCATCTCCGGAAAGTTGTGGTGCCGGTACCTCTTGAGAAAAAGGTTACTCTAAGTACTTGGGACTGGGGTTCTTGGTGTTTCGGAACCCACCTTAAGCTGTAGGACCTCCTCACTTACTACTATGGTAGTGGTAGGGTGTGTAGAAGAATGGTGGAGAGGTTCGAGGAAAATATTAACCCTCAGGGGACACATTGAATCAATCAATCAACAGGAGACATTGATTTTTGGACGTTTTTCCATAACTTCTCTTGCGCTCAAGAAATGCTCAAAACAATAATAGAACTACGGACTTAGGTTCGGATAGAAGGCAGTGATATAAAGAAAATATCTGCTAGGTATGAGAATGATTGATCCAAAACTTTTTGAGCTAGAGTGTACACAAATCTAAAGAAATTCGTTTCAAGAAAAATGCGTTCGAAAAAAGATTCTCGAGACGGTAATAACATCATTTTAATCACATTCTGGTTATTCAGCGATTCCAGCATTATATAGTTATACTTTTTTTTGTTCAATAATTCCATTTTGAGCTTGCATTTCATGACCTTCCGACTTGACGTACCGTGCGGTCCGATACGTACGGGGAGACATCCACATAAAGACGATTATAACATCGGAACGAATTGAAATTTTTATTGAAACTTGGGGAAATATTCTTCGATAGTTTTGCTAACAATTTATGAGATAGAAAAAAATCGATATTTTGAAGCGTCTAAACCTTTTTCCCCCCTTAAATTCGTTTGATAAGTTGAAGATTGGAGACCTGAGTTCAAGACCCAGAGAAGCGAAACACGACCTCATTGCACAGAAGATTTTCGGAAGAACATTGAAACTTCATTCTTCATTGGAGTTAAGACGGAAAAAACTAAAACAGAAGGAAAACAGTTCCTCTCCAAAAAAAGATAAATCGATTCAGACAAACAAAGTATAACATGTTGTGAAGATCAGTGTAACAATTTTCCAAAAAACTTGGGTAATTTTTTAACCAAAAAAGAAAAGGTAGAGAAAATCTTTTGAATGTTTTATACATTTTTTCTACCACAACGCGCACTGCTGACTGAGTTTGGGGGGAAATATGTTAAAGCAAGAAATGTAAGCATCTCGAATGTCAAGCATGAATGGGCGCGGTTAGTGCTCGGATGGGTGACTTCTCGGGATTCTTGCTAGGTCGTGTTTTCACCATGTTTAATTACTGTCGAGCGGGAGATTTGACGCCGAGGATCAGTATCAGCATTCGATGCTATCGAATGCCTACATCTAAACTCGTCTGCCAATAATCGACTGCGCTCAGGAGTTCTGATTTTCTGCAGTTTTCCTCTCCTCTGACCAAATATTCAGACAAATGCGAGCATTTTAAATCAAATATCCGGCTGCAGACGGTAGGGGTTTCAGAGATTAAAAATCCTACAGGATTGAGTGCGTCAGGCATTGCTTGGAGGCTTATTATGAGAGTTGGGGTTATTAGGGATTTCGGGAAGGGATTTGAGTCGAAGAGTTAAATGTCTGACCATCTCTTGTGGAAGGGGGGAATATAGATATGTAAAAACCCGAAAAGGGTATACATGGAGTGATAAATCTAATCTAGAATATTTAAGGGTATTTTTTCAAATTCATATAATATTCGTAATATACTTAGTTGACATAAGAGTGCTTGGTCGTCGCTTCAAATTCGATTTGAACTTTATTTTAAATTGCACCCGCTTTTGTGTCGCCTACTTCCAAGGCCGGCAAAGAATCACGAGATGAGTTTATTTGAAAGATTTGAATTCTATTCCTTTCTTTTTAGAAGAGGATACATAGCTTTCAAGTATTTATTGTTTGTAGGAATATATAAATTTCAAAGCATCGAAGTTTGGAGTAATTGCATCTTCGGGAAAAATGAAAATGAATTTCAATTGTATTAAAGCCACATTTTCTCATCACACAAATACAATACGCTTGTCCAGATTGGGTCTGGGTCAAGTCTCTCAAAGAATCTACTAATGAAAAGTTGTTTAGAATGTTCGTGGAAACTTTGGGAATTAGAAAGAAATTACATTCTTTGGAATTCCCGAATAATACTCTGTGATAATATTATTTCAAAATCCCCAAAAATACACTTAGAATGCAGCAATATACTTAATGAAATATCCTAAAAAATTCATAAAATTGCTTCAAGAATTCTGAGTGTCCCATTTGAATCAAATGAATAAGATTGATTGTTTCAAAATGTTGAAAGATTATTTCAAATTTATTCGAATCCTCCAAAATCTTTGCACATATGTTGGAATCAGTCCAAGTCTATCTACATCTGTTTGAATTTGCTAAATCCTCTGATAACTGATCAACACTTTCTAAAATTTCTTATTGACTCCAAAATTACTCTTCAAACTACGCTGCAATACTTTTGTGACAATTGCTCAAATTTCATGAGGATTCAGTTAACTATTAATTCAATTTCGTAGCATTCAACTTTTTTGGGAAAAGAGCTTCCTCCCTTTTTGAATATTAAAGAAAATTTTCCTCTACGAATATTAAGTTAATCCTAGTAAAATGATAGAAGTTCGGAATTTGAATATCAATGATAGCCTTCTTATATATAATTTCCATCATTTTCGCTAATATGTTCTTCAATTTAAAAATCCATAAGGTTTCATCGTCTTATTTCAAAGAGCGCCATAACCGCAATGTAGAAAGAAGAGATTAACGGAAGCTCAAAGCCCTATGACAGAACCATTCCCTCATTTCCTCCCTTTTTCATGACCTTAATCTCCCCGATAAAGGTAGCAATCTTCATAGCAATTCCAGGGTCTCAATTATTACTTCGTTAAGAAGTATATTAGAAAATCCTTTTACTCCTTGCAGAATCATTTGGAGGTTTTTTTGCTAACCTCCACAGTCTTAATACCCTTTTAGACATTTATCAAGATTAATTTTCTCGCGCAAACAATTGTTTTTCCATAATTTATCAAATACGTAAAAAAATTAAAAATATCGTCTTATAGTCATTGGCATTATCAGAGAATGTCAGAAAGTCTCAAGAATATCTCGAGGAACGAAATCATCTTCCTGATGGGAAAAAACACGTCTATCCCGATCTCCAATTGGAGATACTTGGAATGAAACTGTTGAGACTGATTTGAATAATAAATCAAACTGTTGGAACTAGTGAACTTTATATGAAACTGTTTAACCTGGTGAAAGTATTTAAATTCAAACTGAGATGAGCCTAGATTGAACCTGGATGAAGTTGTTTGTTCATGTCAGGCTAATCAGGTTCAAGTCAGGCTCATCTTTTGAAATGTGATAAGATGCAATATAGTAATTTTAAGTATGTATATTCTGTTTATGAAAAATTTTTTATTATATCATTACTCATAACTGTAATAGAATTCTTTGGAGTAATTGAAATATTTTAATGTTTATCAATTTAATGATCAAATTAAAACTACAAGAAATACATTCTATCATTAATTATGACAAAAAATGGAAACATGAGTAAATATAATTAAAATTTTTAATAATAAATGAAACACATATTTAATTACACATTTTTTATTTATTCAAGCGTTTTCATATTCATAGGGTGAACAGTATATAAAGTATCATAAATATAAATATAAATATAAATACATGGTGAAATCAAATTATTTGTCGCAGTGTAGCTCGAATGATATCTGTATCTGGACACTTATAAAATAGATTAGAGCTTTCAATTCTACAATAATTTCCATTAGCCACATAAGTATGTGTTTTTATCATTTTGCGAATCACAGCAAATCAAAACAAAATATTTTGCCGATTTTTTCAAGATTGTTATCATTATATTTCACTACTGACGTACACGTTTTTAATTCTCTGGTATATTCCTCTGATATGTTCATAAGTAAATCTTTCTTGAAAGCTAAATTTGATTATTCATTATCATTTATTTTATTATCAATTGTTTTTATTCATATTTTTGTCATATTTAACGCTTGTATAGGTCATTCAAGAAAACAGATCATCCATTTAACCAATTTCAAATTTTAGTAAAAAAATTACATTTTTTTATAAATTATAAAATATATATATATTATAACATAATTTGAATATTAAATTCACTTTCATAAAAGAATGTTTTATTCAAATACTAAATGGTATGAATTCTAACATTATATTTATAAATCAGAAAAAATTTATAAATATTTTTACATTCTCATTCTGAATGAGAGGGTATTGGTTTTTTGCGTAAATTGTCTTTCGCGAATGTAATGAAATCTCCACGTTTTGAGACTCCTTCAGTCAGAAAAAACGATTTTTACAAAGGCGTTTGCTATTACAAATGTGCCCGCGCAGCGAGCAGATTTCTTCTATTGATTTTTTAGTTGTTCTACTAAAATATTTTTTTTTCTTATGATTCAGGCTGGGTGAATCAAGACAAATGTGATTTATTATAAATACACATGTATATTATTATACATATTGTATATACATATTGTATATATATACATATATATATACATATATATACATATTGTATAAATACAATATGTATATATCGATGGCATAATTCTTAAATAACGTACGCACATTTCAGTTCATTTAATTTTTACTACAAATTGATTTAATAATTAAATTTTCAAGGATTAAGGTCAATAAAAAAAACTCGGCATTATTAATAAATCAATTGCAGTAAAAATATTAAATGGCTCCAAATTCACGTACGCTATTTAAAATTACGCCAGCCATAGAATAAATTATTTTTCATCCTTATTTGATAATAATAATATCCTTATAATAATAACAATAGCATTTATAATGCTTATAATAATAATAAGAATCTTATTCTTAACATCATTCGAACCTGATCAGCCTGATATGAACCTGTTATCAAACTGATCAACCTTCCTTTTCATCGAAAAATTCAAACTGACTCCAACCTGATGATCCTGATTCGTTGACTATCAGGGATTAGCAGGCTCGAAACAGGCTGATCTTTGAATATGCTTTTCTATACTAATTCAAAAATACAAAACTAATAGTTACCAGTTTCAAAACAGTTTCATTCCAGGTTTAAATATTTTGCCTCGGTAAATGAATTCAATGTTCAAAAAATGAAGGAGGCTCACGAATTCCCTATGAGGAAGCAATGTTGTGGAAAAAATGCAACTTTTACCAGAGTTAGCAAAGCCTGCGTTGAATGTAAGGATTACTCTTCTTGGCAAAAAGAGGATAAAAATCTTTCAAAATGATGTCAACAAAAGATCAAGGTAAAGAAAATCCGATATTTGTCGAGCCCTTATCGAAGGCAAGATAGGAAGTTTTTTAGAAGTTACGAACTTCGGAAAGGAGGTGAGATAGAAGAGGTTCTTGAAAGGTATTCTACCTTAAACTTTTAATCACTCCCAGGAGACGATAACATAATTGACTGAACGGTGCTCTACATTTTAAATCGCTCTTGAAGGAAACGTGATTTGAAACTAATTGACAACAATTCTCCAATTGTAATTGAGATCCTGAATATTTGGGTCAAAAAATTTTCATGATATTGTCCTTCAATCAACGAAGATTTGTATTAACTAATATGATAATTTGAGAAGTTCTTCATTTTGTTTTTAGCTATCTATATTTTAACGTTCCTTTTACGATAAGTGACATACAAAAAGAGAAGCAATGTGTTTGAAATCTCCAATTAACAACATTTCCAAATTCTGGATGATACAATTTTAAAGCCTAGTTTTTGTCTAGTTTTAAAGCCTGGTTAAATTTTGAAAAAGGGAACTTGAAAAGTGTCTGATTTTTCCAACAAAGAGCCGAATCTCGAAAAAAGAGCAATCTATTGTACATTTTCGAAATCGGTCACTTTCATTATGCAGGCTTCCTACTCAATGTTATTTTATAAGCTGGTAAAATAGTTCAATTCCAGATACAGTGTATCCAAACATAAATTCTTATTTCCATATGTTTTATTTCCGCAAAGCCTCGAATTATAGATTTAACGATAATGCAGAATGTGTGACGCGCTACGAAGAAAGGGACCTAAGAGCAAAAAAATCGATTTCAGGATTATGGTCGTTTTATATTAATAAAGGGTTGCTTTTTAATAATTCTTAAACAGAAAAATTGTTTGTTGAGTATTTTTTGAGCTATTGCAATTTAAAAACAGCCGTTCCACCTGAAGCCTGGACAGCTCTCGCCTGTTCTTTCCGTCCTCCTCTTAAATCAGCGTTTTCGCTCTTAGGTCCCTTTCTTTGGAGCGCGTCACATATGTAGATTTCATATTGCACATTTTCTAGAATCTCAAATTCAAAATTCTATAAATTCGAACGCTATCATTTTTGTAGTCCATTTTAAAATTATTGAATCAATTGATCTACTGGTTTGAAGGCTGAGGGCTGGAATTTTTAGGGAAGGCCGAAGAATTTAAGGTGAAAAGCCAGGACACAGCATTGAGACTTCCAATGTTATAATATACATTCTTGCTTGATCCAAATTTGGAGTTTTATAATAATTTTGTATACTCTCATATCTCCAAGTTGTGCATCACAATTTTGGAACAAATGATTTTGGAATCAAACTTTTTTGAAATTTTATCCCGAAATTACTCAATTCTGGAACTCTTAATATAAAATTGTTGAATATGAATGATTTGAATGTGCAGTTTTCCAATCCTGAACGAAATAAGGAATTCGTCAATTTTAGAAGGCTTTTCTGTTCAACTTCTTTAGCTACTAACCGTACGAATAAAGTCATCTTAAACCCACCTTGGATTTTCTCCCCCGTCAAGAGCCCACGTAGACTATCTATATAGGAAAAAAGCCATCAGCTTTGGGAAATTAATGAGCCTTCCTATTTTGCCCTCGTGTTTGCTTGATGGAAATTTCTGACTTTGAAGGATTTATATTTTGTTAATATTAGAAATTGAAATGTTGTATTAGTTCTGACTTACAGGAAATGATCAAAATCATTTGATCAGCGCAAATTTGCGCTAAAAAATTATCCACAGTTTGGATCAGTTCAGAGAATCAATCTTGACCAGCGGTAGTTGGCCGAAGGTGAGAGAAACGAGTGCCAACGACCACGCTAAGATTAACACAAAAATGTTCAGAATT
>WSXT02156930.1:0-10147 GCA_011762715.2 Neuroterus valhalla | reverse complement strand
TCTGACTCAGGGGGTCTCAAAACGTGGAGATTTCATTAAATCCGCAAAAGTCAATTTTCACATAAAACCAATACCTTGTCATTCAGAATGGGAATGTAAAAATTTTATCGAAAATGAAAAAAAAAAAATCTCCATAAAAGCGGAGGTTTTGAGCAGTTTTGCAATATTTGTAATTCTGTGTATGCAATACACTGTAAACTGAATTAAGCCCGTATGAACCCGAGCGCGAAGCGCCAGGGTAAAAAAAAATCCGAGCGCGCAGCGCGCTATGAGAATGTGCCTGTATTTTTGTAGCAAATTATTCTTTTTGGTTGCAAACTCATGCACTTAGAATAAAATTAATTTCTTGCCCAGTAAATTCAACAATTTTGTTGTGAATTTCGGTTTCCTATTGAAAATTGGCATCGTTTTTAGAAAATTAATTATCCTTAGGGAAAGTCAGTCCAACATTTATTTATCCGGTTTCAAATTTAATTGTTCTATTAAAAAGTCATTCTTTTTCATTGTAAATTTAACTATTCTGTTAAAAAGTTATCCTTTTTCTTTGTGAATTCAACTACTTCCGTGGAAATTTACAAATTTCCTTTTAAATTCGTCTTTTTGTAGCAAATTGGTCTTTTTGATTGAAAACTCATACATTTAGTTAAAAATGTATTTCTTGCCCTGGAAATTTAACAATTTTGTTGTAAGTTCCGGTTTCCTATTAAAAATTTATATCTTTTATAGAAAATTAATGATTTTTAGTAAAAATTCATATATTTTTATAAAGACTTGTCTCCGAAAATTAGTCACCTGGGACAAAATTTTCACTTTTTCAGATCAAAATTTAGTTTTTTGGTTTCAAATTCAATTACACTGTTCAAAAGTAATTCTTTTCCATTGTGAATTCAACTGTTTCTATGGGAAATTATCAATTTTTTTTAAAATTCGCCTTTCTGTAGCAAATTAATCTTTTTAGTTAGAAATTTATTTTCAGCCCTGGAAACTCAGCTATTTTGTTGTGAATCCCGGGATTGTATTAAAAATTGGTTATTTTTGCAGAAAATTACTCTTTTTGGTGAGAATGTATATATTTTCAGAGAAATTCACCCCTTTAGATGAAAAATAAATCATCTTGGTCAAAATTTCTGCTTTTTAGTCCAAAATTCATTTATTCGGGTTTAAATTTAATTATTCTGTTGAAAATTCATCCATTTTCATCGTGAATTCATCTGTTTCCGTAAAAATGATCAATTTTGATGACAATTCGTCTTTTTGTAGTAAATTAATAATTTTGGCTGAAAATTTATCATCTTGGTTCGGAGTTGAACTCTTTCAATAAAAAATTTAGTTTTTGGATCAAACAAAACTGTATTTTCGAATCAATCTGTTTTCAGTGACAATTGAGTTATTCTCTCTGAATTTTTATTCGTTTTTTTGAAAATGTGGTTACTTCGTACAAACATCGATTAGGTACTTCGTTGGAAGAATTATTCAAAAAATCGTTCAAATCCTTTCTGATTGAAAATTTAACTATTTTTTTAAAAATTCATGTATTTCTTAGCTAATTCGTCTTTTTGGTAGCATATCAATTCTCATTTTTATAAATCCAGACATTCAGTTTAAAATTCGTCATTTCTAGTAACAAAATTATCATCTTCATTGGAACACTAAAAAATGACCTATTATAATGAAAATTCGTCCTTTTAATAACAAATTAATCTTCCTTGGTGAAAATTCATATATTTGTTTGAAAATTGCCTTTTCTTAGTGGAAAAGTTATCATCTTGGTTCACAGTTCAACTTAAGTCCAACTTAGTCTTTTCTGGTGAAAAATTATCCTTCTTTTGATGAAAGTTCATATATTTGGTCGGGAATTCGCCTTTTTCGGTAGTAAATTACTCATCTTGCTTAGAAATTCAACTTTTTTTTTTGGAATTTAGTTTTTTTAATTCAAATTTGAATGGTTCCTGAGAATTTTTTTTTATTTGAAATAAAACTATTTTGTTAAAGATTCTTCTTTCCGATAGCAAATTTATCTTTTTTGTGAAAATTCGTCTGTTTGGTTTAGGAAATTTTTATCAAAGTGTTCTGTTAGAAACCCATTCATTCAGTTAAAAATTCATTTTGTTAATTGAAAATCTAACTGTTTTGTTGAAATTTCCGGTTTCCTATCAAAAATTCGTATCTTTGTAGAAGATTAATCTGTTTTAGTTAAAAATTTATATATCTGTTGGAAAATTTGTCGTTCTAAGTAGAAATTTAGTCATCTTGGTCGGAATAATGTTAACTTTTTTAGCCCAAAATTTATTTATTTGGTTTGAATCATCAATCAATTAAAAACAAATTGAACTATTTTCTACAAAATTCATGAATTGTGTTGGATATTTGTTCATCTGTTTCAAAATTAGGTCAATCTGTTAAAAAGTAATTTCTTTATTGGAGATATAACTATTCCTGAGGAATTCATGCATTTTTTTGAATTTTCGTCTTTCTGTTTCAAGATAATTTGTTTTGGTTGAAAATTGAAATATTTGACTGAAAATTTGTCTTTTCTAGTAGTAAACTATAATCTTGCTCTAAAATTACACTTGAGCAATCATAAATTATTATATCTTGTTTTCAAATTGGTATTTTGGTAGTTAATTTATCATTGGCTTGTTTGATACATTTGGTTGAAAATTCGTCTTTTTTACTAAGAAATTTATCATCTTGGTTGAAAATTCAACTCTCGCAGTTAAAAATCAAACTATTTTGTTAAAAACTCAGCTATTAGCTTCAAAATTTAATCATATTGTTGAAGTCTTCCTCTTTGATCGAAAATGTAATGATTCTGTTGGAAACTTTTCTTTTGTTAAGAATTTGTTATTACGGAACAAAAATATACTTTTGTGTTGAAAATTGATGTATTTTATTGAAAATTATCTTTTCTACTTAAAAAAAATCATCTTGATTGAAAGTTCAACTTCAGTATCCGAAAATATACCTATTTTATTGAAAATTTGTCTGTTTTGTGGCAATTTATCTTTTTGGTCTTATTTGACATATATTTGGTGTAAAATTCGTCTTTTTCGATAAAAATTGTATTATCTTGAGTTTGAAAATTCAACTCTAGCAGTTGAAATTTCTCCTTCATGGTTGAAAATTTATCTTTTTTTTTAAATTCATGAATTTTGTTGAAAATTCATCTTTTCTGTAGAAAATTATTCCCTTTTAGTGAAAATTCATATATCGGATTGAAAATAGCCTTCCTTATTAGAAAACTCATCATCTTGGTTGAGAGTTAAACTTCAGAAGTTGAAGATTTGATTCCTTGGTTTCAAATTTATGTGTTTTGTTCAAAGTTTGTTCTTCCGGGTGGATAGTTTTCCATTTTGTTTGAAAATTCATACATTTGGTTGAACACGCGTCTTTTTGGTAGAAAATTGATCATTTTGGGTGAAAATTTAACTTTTTCAGTTCAAAATTGAATAACTTGGTTCAATATCAAACTTTTTACATTCTCATCATTTATGAGTAAGAAAGTATTAGAATCGTCTGAAATTTCACATACTGAATTTTCAACGTATCTCCACGTTTGGAGACCCCGTGAAGCCGAAAATCAAGTTTTGGCGATGGTGTCTGTCTGTTGGTCTGTATGTCCGTATGTCCATCCGTCCGTCCGTCCGTAAACACGATAACTCACGGAAAAATGGACGGATCGAATTGGAACAATTTATCCAAATGATTTTTTTTGATAAAAACAAAATTGTCAGAGTTGTGGCATTTTCAAAATTAAAAAATATAAAAGGAAATGAGAATTTTGAGCCAAATAACGCAAGATTGAATAGAAAGTCAAGGAGAAAGAATGTTTCTTCTTGGGAGCCCTAAAAGATCGTTAATACAACTTATCGAATTTTCTCAAAAAATAAAAAATTCCAATTTTGATCGCAAAACGAATAATAACAATAATCTGTGAATTCGATAACTTTCGAAAGGATGATCATATTCGATCGTGCTTTGGTACCCATTTTAAGGAACCAAAAAGACATGTCGAGTTCGTTAACTAGCTATTTTGAATGAAAAATCGAAGAGGGGGAGCATTTTGAAAAAAAAAAATTTACTTTTTTTCCAAGACTTAAAAATTATAAGTACGGTTTCTTATAGTAAGTAGAAATTAGAACAATTTTTCCGAATGATTTTTTTTTATAAAAACAAAATTGTCAGAGTTGTGGCATTTCCGAAATTCAAAAATATAAAAGAAAATGGAGATTCTACGCGAAACAACGCACGATATGGAAAAAAGTATAAGGAAGAAAAACGTTGCTTTTTGAGTGCCGTATGAGATTATCATAACGAAATTTCGAATTTCGTAGAAAAATGAAAAATTCAAATTTTTACTGTACAGCACATAATGGAAAATCAAAAATTTTTTCATACATTCCGTCAAGAGTCCAGAGTGAAGCGCGAGTGCCACGATGAGGTTGCATTGGTTAACTGGGATTTAAAAGATATTGTTTTGTTCAATTCACTTTCAAATCTGCATAATTATTGAAATAAACAATAGAAAAAGAATTCTGAATGCGAGACACAAATACCCGAGCGCGGAGCGCATGGTTTCATATGTACGAGCGTGAAGCGCAAGTCTAATGCATTATCGAGCGCGAAGCGCGAGATCCGGCGGTTGCGCGCCCTGGGCCATCCTTCTCGATTTAAAATCTCGATTTAAAATCCAAGTATTCCGTTTGAAATTCGTTTTTTTGCTGGCAAATTAATCTTTTCGATGAAAATTATCATATTTGGTTGAAGATTTATCTTTTTAGTTAAAATATATCATCTCATCATTCCTAAAAGTTTTAAAATCTTTGGATAATTTTTTTTGTACAATTTTTCTTCGAACCAGTATATATTATCATTCCTAACAACAATTCAAAAAAATGCATAATTATTTACCCGAAAAGATTAAGTTTTAACAAAACACACGAATTTGAAACAAAACAATAAAATTATCAACTTCTACAATTGAACATAAAACCAAGATGATCAATTTTTTAATAAAAGAGGCTAATTTTTAACCCAAAATATCATTTTCCATGAAATGAGAATAATTTCCTACCAAAAAGACGATTTTTCACTGAAATACGTAAATTGTTTAACAAAATAGTTCAATTTTCAACGAAGTAATAGGATTCTCAACTGCTAAAATGGAATTTTCAACAATAAGATCATACATTTTTTATCGCGAAGGACGAACTTCACACCAAATATATTTCAGATACACTCCAAGAAGAAAATTGGCCATGAAAAAGACGAATTTTCATCAAAAAAGGTAAATTTTTGAATGCTGAAGTTGAGATTCTAGAATTAATAATTTTGTATTGAAAATATTTTGTGAAGGAAAAATATTGGATGGAATTTTCTGAAAATATTTACTATTATATTCTGTGTAGGGAATATTTTGTTCAGCAAAAATGTAATAATGTTTGATTTTGTGTAGGAGAAAAGGCTTGTACATTTTGTTAAGACATATTTTGTTTAGGGGAAAGTAGGCCACTCGAGTCTAGGAAAAAAATAAATTTTACGAGGAAAGGAAGACGGAGTCTGAGCGTTATGCAGATGCTCTCCATCCCGGCCATAAACCAGGAAATTATTGAAGAACGCATTTCCTTCGGTATCTTTGAACTTTTTTATTTTTATTTTTTTGGAACTACTTGGGAGACCTCTGTTCACGCTGTCGTCAAATAGATCATGCTAGACAAGCTTTAGATCATTAGTAACAACGGCAACTGTTCAAACCTATTTTTCATTGACTGTCTCATTCTTGCATGTCTGCTGGCTTGAAAATCTGTAAAAAAGAAGAATCTCTTAAAATTCAGCAAAAAAAAAGGGAATTTCAACAATACATTTAAAGTTTCAAACAAGCCGTTGAATTTTCAAAAAACAAAATTATAATAATAATGAGAAGAATTTCTTTTCAAATTGAACGATGAATCTTCAACTATGAAGAAAAATTTCAAACAAGATGTTCAACATTTGATAAAGTGTTTGGATTTCAAATCAAAACGTTTAATGTTAAACTGAAAAGATTGATTTTTATATAATATAAAAACTTTAATTGGTATAACAATGAAGCACTGAATTTTTAACTAACAAAGTTGAAATTTTTACCCATAAGATTTTTTTTTACCAAAAAAGGCGACTTTCCAAACAAATATCTAAATCGCCAGCAAAAAACGAAAATCATCAACTCGGAAAAATGCAACAACAAAAAAAAAGAATTCAAAACCAAATTATATAACTTTTAAGCAGCTTTATTTCAATTTATAACCCAAGATAATAAATTTTCTACTGAAAAGAGTAGATTTTCACCGAATACATGAATTTTCACCAAAAAAGATTTTTCAACGAATTAAACGAATTTTGAACAAAATAGTTAAATTTTAGACTTCTGAAGTTGGATTTTTAACCAAGGAGATAGATAATTTAATAGAAGAGACAATTTTTCAACCGAATAGGACATATTTAGACCAAAAAAAAAAATTTCTGACAAAATGACGAAATTCCAACAAAATTGTTGAATATTCAAGTAGTGCAGTTAAACTTCGAACTAAGATGGCAAATTTTTACTAGAAAAGGAGAATGTTCAACTTGGTAAGAAAATTTTTAACTAGAATGATTAATTTGCTAAGAACAAGATTAATCTTGTACCAGAAAAACGAAAATCCAACTAGATAAATTTCAATCAAAAAGGATAACTTTTCGACAAAATAAATCAATTTGAACCAAATGATCAAATTTCCAACTGCTTAAGTTAAACTTTGAACCAAAATGATAAGTTTACACTAACCAGATATATCAATTTTCAATCAAAAATATAAATCCGTAACCGAACAACGAATGTTCAAATAGACAAATTTTTAAGTACTACAGCTCAACTTACAACCAATTTGGTGAATTTTCTCTTGAAAAAAAAAAGAATTTTCAAATGAATAAAATCTTGTACTAAAATGAAGAATTTCAAACCAGATGAGATAAATTTCCAATAGGAAAGGATTGCTTGTTAACAGAAAAATTGAATCTCAAACCAAATTATTAGAATTTTAACTTCTAACGTTGGATTTTCAACCAGGATCATCAATTTTAACTGAAAAGGTAAATTTTCAACGAATTATATTATCTTTCAACAAAAATGACGAATTTAAAATAAAATACTTTAATTTTTACTGCAATTTTTCGAATAAAATACATGAATGTCAAATGAGGATTCAATAAAAGAAAAAGAAAAAAAAGAATTCTGATTCAATTACTCTTGAACGTAAATAAAAGAATAATATTTTCTAAGGAATTTTCAGCAAAAAAAGGGCGAATTTTGAAGATGATAATATAATCTCTAACCAAGAAAGATTTTTTATTGAATACAAAAAAAAAGTTCATATAAAATGTTGAATTTCCGGACCATAAAAACCGAAACTATGAATGATCAATCAAGGGAATTATTTTTCCAAATAATAAAATTTTTAAAAAAGTAATTGATATTTCCAACTGCAAATATTGGAATTTGACTGAGATGGCTAACTTTCCACTGAAATAGAAAAATTGTTAACTAAATATATGAATTTTCAGCCAAAAAGATGTATTTTTCCCGGTGGAGGCAAATTTTCAAATAAATCGCTAAATTTTCAATACAGAAGAATTGCTACTTTTCAATAAGATTTAATATGATTAATTTTATAGAAAAGAAATTGGGTACAAAAATGGAACTATTGGTTGAAAATCGAACTATTCAGTAGAAAATGAACTCTTTCCTTGAAAAATTATATTTTCCAGTTGATAATCTAACCTTCTTGCAGTTATTTCGTCTTTTTATTCACATTTATTTGAATTCTTTTCAACATCTTAGTCGTAACCTCTCTGGCTTCGAATTCAACTAATGTTTTGAAAATTTATTGTTCATTCAATTGAAAAATAATTTTTCCATCTGGAAATTGAAGAGTAACATTTTCAGTAAAAAAATCATTTATGAATCGCAATTCAAATATTTATTACACAATTTATGTGTTTTTTTGAATACCTCTTGATGGGTAGAAAATTATGTCGCTTGTTAAAATACTTTTTTTTTTATCGGATACATCGATTCGGTTGATAATTGATAATAATTTGGGTGATATTTGGTTGATAACTGATATTTTTTGCTGAAAGTCTATCAATTAATTCGAAAATTCATGAATTGGTTGGAAATTCGTCCTTTGATTGAAAATTAATCTCCATGGTTGAATATTCAGATTTTGTGATCAGAATTCAACTATTTGGTTAAAGGTTTTATTATCTTGTTGATGATTTAACTTTTTCTCAAGGGTTACCTAATTTAACCGAAATTTAAACTTTTTCTTTTGCAAATTTGACCATTTTGTTAAAACTGTATCTTTTGAGACTGAGAATTTCATTGGATTATGAAATTAAACTATTTTTTGAAGATTCGTTTGTTCAGCTTGGAAATTCAAATCTTCGGTTGAAATTTTAACTGAAATGTAATAATAGAGAGCCCAGAAAGATTTCTGTTTACTTTCTAACTATTGTCACTACTGAAATTTTTGCAGAGTAATTGAGTCACAAGATGTCATTTTCGAACGTGGGAAATGTAAGAAAAGATAATAAGCGTTTGAGCTTTTATTCCACGAAATAAAACCACAATGTGTATATATTATTTAAACTGCAGAATGGTGTTTTATATGTCTCTGCTCGTTGCACGCATCCGCGTTGATTGTCTTCTGAAGATCACGCGTTTCCAGGAAAAAGAATATTAAACTCTTACCCACCATTACAGAACTGTCATTTTTTGAAGGTAAGTATTTATTCGCCCCTTTTTCAAATTTCTGTATTATATTCTGCATATTCACGTCTAGAAACTTACTGAGAATCCAAGGTTTGAATGGCTTTCCCCATTCAAAATATAAAAGGGTAAACCAGTATGAGGTGGATGGGAAAAGTTTCAAAGTCATTATATTAAATAATGATGAATAATTGAGGAAAGCATTGCTCACGAAGTTGAAGCTTGATTATTATTATTTTGAAGAAACCATTGCGATCACAAAGATTATGTGGTCCAGTCAAGCTATATTTTATACTTTTTTAACACGTTACAATTGCAGTGAGATCACTTTCTGTATAAGAAGAACGTTTTTACGAAGTCCGGGGATGCCAGCGGTTTATTCGTTCAAAAAGGAAAAAAGGGGATTTTTTTAGAGGGATTTTTTTGGGAAAAAGGGGATTCTTCCAAAGTGTAAGGGAAGTGAAAATACATTAATAAATACTATATCTTATATGACACTTGGTATTTTATTATTAGGTGCTTTTCATACATCATTGCAGCATATGAGTATGCTCCTGTTGATGTTGACTTTGGAGAGGCAAAAGTTACCTTCTGCGAGTCGTTGAATGATACGATAGAAACATGTGATTCAGGCGAAAGAATAATATCATTCAGAGACATGAACGGTTGGGTTGGTGTGCAACGCGAAGGTACTGTCAGGGTACTTGGTAATTTTGGAGACCCAAAAATGAATGGAAATGGGCAGAGTCGGAAGCCATAGTATGATCGACTTGGTTGTAGCCAGGGGGGTGACTCGACATACAAATTCGCCGTGTCAGTTTTGTTAAGGACGGCAGAAAATGAAACATTGGCGCCACTAGCGTAACGCTTTAGATTTGAATGAAAGCTGGTTAGAATAATGGCAGCTTTTATATTTTTCGCAGTTTTTGTGATGTTTTGGACGTTTCTGGATCATTTAAAAAACTTTGGGCTCATATTAATCAAAGATGGACTATTTCTACGATTGAAAATTTATTGGGGATCGAAAAATATACCTTAAATACACTGGAAATGTTGGTTTTTAAGGTTATGAATTTTGAAATTAGCAAAATGTAAAATATGAAGATTAAGTCTCTGAAGTTCAAAATAAATAAACTTAATATTCTGAAATAATAATATAAAATTTTTTTTCATTATTATAAATTCAACTTCGATGACGTGAATGATCCTAATGTATTATTATATTATGATGCAAATAAACAAGGAATCATAAAAATAATAATTTTAAAATTGAAAGATCCTGAGGTAAGACAGTAGGAGTGTATATATGAGTAATAAATGCCACATTGGTTTATTTAAATAATTATATATATTTAAATT
>WSXT02156919.1:0-10147 GCA_011762715.2 Neuroterus valhalla | reverse complement strand
TCAGATTCCGGGATAGTTGGAGACAGCAAACGGACAGGCGGGAATCAGATTCAGCTTGAATCTCGATTCTTAAGTTGAAGAAGACAGCGAGCGGGATCCTAGTTCTCTATAGGCCTCTTAGAGTTCCAGAAAACCCTCGATGTCCCTCGTTGAATGGCATCGAAGAAAGGTCGCAAACGAAAAAAAATACCAACAAAATGCATGAGCCCTCAAATCCTTGAAATTACCCCAATAAATGCCCTTGGAGTGTCGTGCCACGTGCCAGAACGGAATTTCCAGCAGAAGTTAGTTGAATAAAATAGGAAAAGTGACTGGGCAAAAATTTGCCACGTTACAACACATCCTCCGTGGGGAAGGGCCAACCCTGGCCGTACAACAAAAGAAACATATAATTTATCCGAAGCGCTCAGCAGCAAATCAAGGTAGATGAAAATTAATTCAAAATAAGGAATTTACTAGGCCACGGAGGAAGTTAAGGTAATGAAATAAGAACAGTTTGTCGCCATGTGGCATTGAATTATAAGTGGGTCCGACGGGCACGAGTCTCCAAGGAACAGAACTAGGCAAATCAACCCTAGCGTAGAGAGTTTTCTATTTCATTTTAATTTTATTGCAATTCAATCTTATGTATTTTATTTTATTATTTTTTCTATTTACTTTTTTTTATTTTCAAAGAAGAGCTGTATTTTAGTGATGTGGAGTGATTGAAATGTATCCTAGTGATGTTTAGTGTTTGGGATGCGACTGCAAAATCTTATTCTGAATAAAAGAAACTATAAAAAAAAATTATACTGGTGAATGCGGATAGTGTTGATGCAATATATAAGAATGGGACGGGGCGATAAGTAACTGAACGAGGCAATTTCTCCTGAACAACAGTCTATTAATGAAGGTGGGTTTACGGAATATTTACATTGGTTGATATAAAGCATAAGGGGAGATGAGAAAGAGCGGACAAGGGGTAGATTTCGATAGTAGTGGTAAGGGCGGAAGAGAAAGGAGGGGCGGAAATGAGCGGAATCAAACGTTCTACGGGATAAGGGATGGTAAGGGATTGCATTTGAAAGAAGATAATACAGGAGAGTGGAGAAAGGGACGAAAAAAGAGAAAAGAAGATCGGCCAGCTGGCGCTAGCCCTTGTGCCTTCTCACGGTTGCCCTGATTCTGACTCCTCTTCGGGGTCGCTGGCTGAAGATTGGTGGTTGGATGTGATTGGTTGCATGGGACGGTAAAAGGTCGGTTAAGGGGGATGGTAAAATGCGTTTGGTTCGGAATGGTAGTAGTAGGTTGGTTGGTGTGGTAGTAGGTGGTTGGAGTATGGCGGTAGGTTGTCGCCGTTTAGGATTGGGGTGGGTGAGTTGGTCGGGGTGTTGGCGAGTGATTTGATCAAGGGAAGATTTTAGTATTCTTGGATTGTCCTCTGAAGAGGGACAGTAGAGCTTAACACATAGAAGAGAAAGACTGTTGGGGGAACTCTCGTTCAAGACCATAAATGGTAGATGGGTCGGAAGCAAAACACCATCGGTAATTAATAAAATCAGTTATAATGCCAAACTTATACGTGAAATCAGTGCCATAAGCACATTGTAAGCTAAGGGTCGGTAATAATCTAACCTTAAAATTGTTTTTTTTACCATGAAGGACAAGGGATAGTTCTACCAGATCATTTACGGTTTCAAGATGGCCGACAGCTGGATATACTAAACCGGATTCAATACGGACTATAGGCAGGAAAAGTTGTTCAATTAATTGAATGTAAGGCTGGCCTAAGAAAAAGCGCTTGTGTAGAGGAAGCGGAATTGTTAGGGTGCTTTGACGACAGAAAATGAGGAAAATTCATGTTTTGGATAGCGACATCATAATTTATAGGGAACTCTGACAACGTAACTGAAAGAAACTAGTATTTTTAATAGCGGCAAGAGTTATTGGTAGGTTACTTTGATGGCCGGAAATTAAAGGATGTAATGTCCTGAATGACAGCATTGTATTGACCGGTTACTCTGAGGATCAGGTAAAACAGAAGGTAGTGTTTTCTGATAGCAGCAAAAAAATTAGTTGAGAACTTTGATGACAGGAAATATAAGAAAATAATATTTCGGATTGCAGCAGTGAAATCGGTAGGGTACGTTAAGGAGGAAAAAAATCTAATGTCCTAAATAGCGACAGCAAAATTGATAGGGTGCTTTGACGGCAGGAAATGAACAGAACTAGTATTCAAAATAACAAAACACACAATTTTCAAAAACAAAATTTCAAGGGTACTTTGACTACAAAGAATAAAGGAAGCCTATGTTTTAGAAGTTGAAGCGAAATTGATAGGAAACTTTGACAACAGGAAATAAGAGAGGATGCATCTAGATGGCTGAAGAGAAGAAAAAGTAAAGAAAATGTTTCGGATAATGGTGTCGATTTGTGGGGCACTAGGACGACAACAGAAAAAAAATTAGAGAAGAGAAGTGTTTACATTATTGTAAATATCACAGGGCTGCACTTCCTTGGTTTATTTGGACAATGAAGGCGAGTAAGGATTTCTTTTTGGTTCCCGATAAGCTAAACCTGGTAAAAGGGATTTTTCTGGTGAAGGTGGGGGTCTAGAAGTCCTCTGGGCTTGCGGTCCCTTTTCCATTCGGATGGCTGATAATTCTGAGTGGTCGAAATTTATGATATCGTTCCGGTGGATTGTAAGCTGTAATTTTGGGAGCATATTGCGGTGCGCATAGATTATTCGTTTGTGTTCGGGAAAAGGGGGTATCAATCGGTTCAGCAAGGTGCGAACACATGTTAAATAATCGGCCACAGGCTCATCCAGACCCTGTGTTCGATTATGAATCTCCTGTCGCAGTTCAAACTGATAATCCGGATCCCCGAAACAAGTGCGACACGCATCTACGAATTCGGACCACGAGGTCCACCCTGATAGCGAATTATTAAACCAGTGCAAGGCTATGTCGGACAAAAAGAGAGGGAGACATAAGAGTAGTTCCTCGTCGGTAATGGGTACTAGACTACGGCTTTCTTCAATTCGCGTTAAGAATAATTTAAAATCCTCACTTCTATTTCCCGAGAACCTAAGATACCATTTCCGCAAAATCTCGTAAGTTGTCCTAACGGATTGTGATGGTAACACACGTTGTTATTTCCCGGATCATTAAAATCCGGTGATAAGCGGGACGAGAGTCATTAAAGCTCACGCGCATGCGCGGATTAGCTTTTTGGGCCGTGCTGTGATAGGGGTAGTTCCCGGTCGGCGCACCATATTTCAGGGGTGCGTAATTTTGTCCACTTGGGTCACCTGTCAAAAACGGTGGTGTTGTTGATTTTTTCGTTCGCAGTAGCCAATGAATCATGTTCCGGGTATAGATAATTATTGGGAATTCGGTGCGAAGGATTCTCGAAACGCAAATTATTAATCGGAAACTGATGAAAATTATGCGATCTGGAACTGTCAATTTCCCTGAATACCGATCGTGGACCATTATTGGGTTCAGTAGTATGAGGGGTTGACAAATAATCATTAAGTTCCCGACGGGATGACGGGTGGGGTACCGGTGGAAAATTTTGATGATTTTCCGCTGAATATTTGGCAGAAACCGAGTTGCTACGCTCGAAAACGGTACGAGGCACGGTTCCCGTGTGCCCAGGTGGGTGGGCGGTAGCGTAGCTGCACGTTTCTGCAGTTGGAGAGTCGAGCGAGGAGGGAGTACCTCCCCGTAGCGGAGGGGATGGCTGTCCCGTGCGGCTGCACCGGCGGTGCACTCGTAGTCGAAAGGCTTAACGCGTTGAGACTTCCCCCCACTCGCGACAATGTCACTTGCTCGATTCCCGAGTCATCATTACTCTCTCGCGATACTGTGGCATCTTTTGGGGCGGTATCGGGCGAAGGGGTGAAAGAGTCTTGCAAATTCTCGCCTCCCGTTGCCGGAGAAGGCGTTGCTCGAGTTCGGAAACTATTTCTGCTGTCCTAAACGAAAACATCGTAAGCCGCATTTGCTTTAAGGGTTAGAGTTGCACGATCAACACGGATTACCCACGCAAATCTTGCCTTTTTTTTTGCGTTTTTTGGGCGTTTTTTTTGTAGACTGACGTCAGAGCATGTTGACCGGTGGGGATCCACTGTTCGAGAGAGCCGAGTCGGTAGCCCCCACTTATTTTCCACCCTTTCCCCGTTCACACGATTTCCCCGAAAATTCTGCAACGATCGACTGCGTTCGATTCCTTTTTGAATGAACGCATCGATCGTGAATTGAAGAAGAGAACACTCCCCATCTCCCCATCTCTCTCTCTCTCTCTCTCTCTCTCTCTCTCTCTCCCCCTCTCTCTCTCTCAAGTGTTATGCGTAAAAATGCCTAATGAGTTTTTTTGTGTAAGCTCGAAGTCAATCACTGACTTCGAGCACTTTATTTCACATTTACAAGTACAGGTATAGGACTGCGCTCCTCAGCGAGGTGGCGCTTTGTATATGCTAATTAGGCGTAGAGTGGGGGTAATTGTCAGCTCTTAACACAAGTAACTTTATTAAATCTAAGTCAACCGTGGCAAATTCATATAAAAAGTTTTTATTCTGTTAACGAGGAATTTGGTAGATAGAGAAGAATTCGAAATGCTAAAGCTCATAAAGAAAAATGTTTTAAGAAAATAGCTTAAAAGTTTCTTTGAATGCGTAATAAGTTGCGTGATTAGAAAGAAAAATGCGAAAAAGTGAATATTTCATAGACTTGTTTTTGTTGATCTGGGTATGCAGTTCCTTAATTGTGCAGATTTCAATATATGATGTATAATGATTCTGCGGAAAAACATTTATAATTGAAACAAGATAATCAAAATATACAATTTACCATACTCCTTATTCAAATTAAAATTGATAAAGTTAACTGAAGCATCAGAGTGAAGTAGAAGCACTGTGAAAGCATAGTGTCTTTACCAAACTGAGAGCATTCAGTAAAGGTCGAAGTGCACGCACCGCACCTACATTTGGTGAGCACATTACATGCGGCTGATTTGCGCCCGCACCTATTGTTATCTGGGGCACTTCAGTCCCTCTAGAGAAATTTGGAAAATGAAAGCGACATTGAATTCCAAAATGTAGATAAATGGACGGAAAGACTAAGGAATTCACAAATAACAAAAGAATAAGTCCAAAAGAATTTAGATAAGGCGGATGACAAACAGGCGAGCCGAAATAATTTAAGGAGAAGACCAATAGAATTTAAGGTAGGCGATAGGGTATTAAAAAAAGTTATGAAATTATCGAATGAGGCAGATAAAAAGGCAGGGAAGTTATATGACCAATTCGAAGGGTCATTCATTATTAAGAAGAAAGTTTCCCCAACAATCTACGAATTGAAAAACCTTAAAAGAAAGAGAATTGGGGAATGGAATATTAATGACTTTAAGTTGGAAAATTTAGATTTAAACGATGGCAAAATGGCAATGGATCAGTAGCATGAATGATACAGAACAACTGAAAAATGACTCTCGACAAAACTCTTATCTCAACTTTTGTAGAGTGACTGTAATAGGTTGCAGAAATACTAATACAGAATAAACTCCATACAAATGATTGAGAAATCATTTTAGCGAACAGAATATACTCAAAGGACAATTAACCCTGAAAACAACAATTTTAAGAACAATTGACTCCACGGACGAGCTGCTTTCTCAATTTGTTTCAGAAAGAAGATAGAAAGCACGGATGAACAGGAATTTCAGGTATAAATCCGAACCCTTGCGGGGAGGGGGGGGGATCTAACGGAGATGTTACGTAAGGAGGATAACTTGTCACGGCCCTGCATAAAAGGGTTGCTGGGTCGTGCTCGAGGCGATGCGGAACCGTCAGAGGGGTCCCGAGTCCTCTTGCGTCGGACCGTCGCTCGCCGCCTCGGTCGTGGCTCGCCCGCCTACCGGATAGCTCATGTCTACCGGGTCCATCTCTACCTGGGCAATCGTTGCCCTAGAGGAAGCTCCAGGCGACCAGCCTTTCTTGAGTCCCCTCAACACCAAGTCCGACGTCCCTGCCCGGTCGTCTTCCCAACGTTTTGGTGGCTTCCACGCCATGTTAGTTTTTTAAATAAACGCCTTCTACTTTTACTTGCCTTTTTTTCATTGTGTTCGCCCTACTTCTCAGTGTCCTATTCCCATTTCCTTCCTCGGTAGGCACTCCCGCCATACATCCTAATAGTTCGATGCTCAGTATTGTTGTAAGATGAAACTAAATCTTTCAAAATATCTATCCACTTATAATTACCCTGCAAGCTGAATTGCATCCTCATTTTATTCTTCAAAGTACGATTGAATCATTCAAAAATTGATGATTCTAAATTAATGAATGTTGAGTACATATTTATTTGATATCGCTTCATGAGACTTTCAAAATATGAGTTGTAAAATTCTTTGCCTCCATCGACATATAAATTTTTTGGCAAGACCGTTATTGAGAACAGATCCCATGGCTGCAGTTACATCCCCGTCCTTCTTGGATTTCACAGGAACAGCCAAAGCAAATTTTGAAAATACATCAATCACAGTTGAGATGTACTTGTATCCTTTTTTTTTCTTTCATATTGTTGCATTTCAAAAAGGTCAGCTTGCCAAATTTCATCAATGCCACAGATGTCGAAATTTCGACGTTGATAATTTCTTCTAGCAGGCTTGTGCAGCTCTTCCGCCAATTGCATCTTGTTATCAACCATTTTCAAGTGCGTTTAGTCTAGTGTCTAGTTGTACAATGAGCTCGGAATTGTGATACAGCAGTTCTTGAATTGTTTCAGCATCTGTTTCTAGTTTCTGCAGTTTTTCAGTGATATGTGAGTCAAGAATGTAAATCATTGCATTGCTTTCATAAATGTCTGTTCGCATGGAAGGCGTGACATTGTACACTGTCCGAATTTCCTGTTGAACCTCTCGCTGCAAGATATTCAAATTAACAGCATCATTCTGCTCTTGAGCTTCAGTTACATTGCACAACCCTTTTTTGTCTATATCGTAATTTCCTTCAGATGGGAATTTAAAGCCAATCCCAGGGGGTCCTCGACTCTTACTCTCTACTCGCTTAAAATGACGTCCGAATACATCGATACTCATCTTGCGAATGATACAAAGCTTGGGAGAGTATAATTAATATATAATTTACTTTCATCTCTAGTTTCATCTCTAGCAATCATGTGTTGTGTTATAATACCTTTACCTGATAAATTCCGTTTTCTACTCTGGCCATCTGTACTTTTTGAAGGGGTTTCGGGTATTCATTTTTCTATGTAGTTTTCATACTTAAAGCCTTTACTTTCACGAACTTCACCATCTTAACTCTAATGGTTCTTATATGCGTTCGTTGCAATGATAATAATTTCTTTATAGTTCTCAAGGTCATCGGAACTTATAGAGAACTCTTGACTGAGACTGACTGGAAGAACTATGAATATCCTTGTTATATAAGTTCACTCTTCAGTCTAAAAGTATCATTTGCATAGATATGATCGTTTAAAGAGGTAAAGGAGTCAGTCTAAACGGACTGTTGAAAAGGCAAGACGTGGAAGAGGCTTAGTCAATAGAACCATCAACAACTTACCGTTTGAACTGCACTTGCCTGGTTACCAGTATTGCGGACTAGGAACCAAGCTCACAGAACGATTGACCCGGGGTGATCCAGGAATCAGTCCATTAGATGCAACTTGCAGAGAGCACGAAATAGAAAAGCTTGGAAACGAGTGCTTTGTGCAGGACGCGGGTATTGGTGAAAATACAGCTGCTTGGGGAATAACAAACTCTATGAATATAAAATCGAAGTTTGGGATGGGTCTCAAGAATAAAAAACCTTTATTATTAAGAAAAATTGTTGCTGCAGCTAAAAAATCAATGATTCTAAGCAATAATGCAAAACTTTTATTAAAGCTGCACTCAGAGGCGCATGTGCAGCTGTAATGAAGGCTGGTGGAAAGATAAATGTAAACAAACCTCGATTTCTATCAGTACCGACTAAAGTAAGAGGATTGTCACCCCCTCTCATACCCGTTTTTACGGGTCTTATCGCTGCCGGGGCTCTAGCTAGTGAAGCTGCCTGTATGGCTAAGGCCGTGAAGGATGCGAATTTGGCGAAACAACAACTTGTAGAGAATAAACGACATAATGAAGCGATGGAATCAATTGCTTAAGAAAAAGGTCTTTATTTGAGACCATATGCGGATTTACTTTTTGCGAAATCTTTGGAAAATTCCAAATTTTCTAGGAGTGTTTATGCAAAATGAATCATCAGAGGGTGGACCAAGTGAATATGAAAGTACTGTTGTTAACGTTGATGATAAGAAAGAGGCAGGAACACATTGGTGTGCCTATAAAAAGTTTGACAATAAATCATATATTTTGTCAACTTTGGTAATCTTCGACCACCTCCTGATCTCTTCAAATATCTCGGTGTTGGTTGCATAATGTGTAATCGTGAGCGGTATCAAAATTAAAATGCATTCGTTTGAAGACATTTATGTTTGAAATTTTCATGTAATCAATTAGGATCCAAAAGTATGTACAATCTATATAAGTGTTGAAATGTGCAATATCAAGTCAGTTGGATGCCAGCCGTAACCATGGGTGAAATTACCAAAAAAATTCTTCAATTTTGGAAACTAATTATTCCTGGCCGATTGAGTTGTCTCCTCATAAAAATTACGCACTTGGTCTTGTTGAATTTCAAACCTTCGATTCGATTCACAATGTAGAAATTGACCAAAATAAATTTTACGTTGTTATTAGGAAATAATTGAAATACCCACAGGAACGTATAAAAAACGTGACAGAGAGCACCATCTGAAAGATGTTTTAGCAAAAAAAAAAGGATTGAAATTAATATTTAACCAAACAATAATACTTTGAAAAGTGGAATTCATTATATTCATGATACAAATTTTGAACCAAGAGATTCTATTAATCGTTTGCTGGGATTTCCTCCATGTAGACTAGAAGCTTAACAACTTCATGAATTTGATGAACCAGTGTCGATCATAAAATAAAATTCTCTCAGAATTGAGTGTAGCATAACTACAGGGGCATACATTAATGGCCAAAAAGTACATACAATTCATGAATTTTTTCCTGTGGTGCGACCTGGATATAAGATAGTAGAAGTACCATCTCATGGCATTCACTTGCCAGTTGTGACGCGACCTGAAGAAAGACCCCTAAGCGGACAAACGTAATCTGAGAGGAGAAGCAGGAGAAGTAGCGACGGGCCTATAGGACTCTCCCGAATGAAATTGTTTGAATGCTTGTACTGAATATATTACCATTGATGGAGTTTTTTTAACTTTATCACCCTAAAGAGAAGGTTCAAATCTACGTAAAACATTGAAAATCAGAGAATTGATTTTTGGCCGCTTAGGGGTCTTTCTTCAGATCGCGTCAATATCAAGACAGACGTACAGTCAACTTTCGTGGAGAAGTTATAACAATTAGACTACACATCAAGTCTCTTCAAAGTCGGCATTATTTTCCATAAGAAGATTGGTTTTGGTTGTAATAAACAAGCACGATGCTCAGGGTTGGGGAGGTATAATACTCCAGGTAATATACGTCGTTTTCTACGCGTATTTTACGTCCCTAGTTTTCTACGTAAATTGACGTATATTACGTCCAAACAGAAGTATCACGGCGCATGCGTCACTTCTTTCAAGTAATAAAGTTGGTATAATACTATTATAGCCAAGTTAAAATAATTAGTGTCAATGATATTGTATGTATTGTTTGTATTTAATCTCTCCTTTTCACGGGTTTAAGGGCCTCCGTTCCCTTTACAACAATTTACAAAAATGAAAAAAATTTACATTTGTGCCTTATTCTACCTAATCAGCTTGCTCTAACGCTCAAATCCTCAAGCTTAAATCTAACGCTGCCTATTACTATTTAAACGCTCTATTCGTCTCTTCCAGGGCTTCCGTTTCCTATTACCATCATTTCAATTAACTATTTCCGACTCTACTTTGTATTTTACTTTAGTACTCATACCAACATCATGGCTGTTATTTACTTCCCTTCCCTTGTTTCTCTCAGTTCTTCCAGTCTTTTCATCCATGCCTATCCCTGTCCATTTCCATTCAAGATCCCTTTCACACAATCACTCACACTTTTGCCTTCCTCCTCCTCTCCTGTACATACTTCTAAT
>WSXT02156908.1:0-10147 GCA_011762715.2 Neuroterus valhalla | reverse complement strand
AAAAATTATTAAATTTATACACAGAATGATGGAGAATCAAATGAAATTGTAAATGTTTAACTGAAGTGGTTAAATTTTAAATCATAAAGACAAAATTTAACTGATATGATGAACATTTAACTAGAATAGTTCCATTTTTCACAAAAAATGAATTTTCAACCATAAAATATAATTTTTGAACAGGATGGTTTGAATTTGTACCATAAAAATAAAAATTTTCGAACAAAAATGGAATAGTGATATTTTTGGCTCCAAAAATCAATTTCGAACCGAAGATTTGACTGTATAACTTCAACTGTCAACCGTAAACAAGAATTTTTGAAGAAGATTATTAACTTCCGAAGAAAACGATAATTTTCTACAAAAAATCGATTTTTCAACAAAATATGTGAAGTTTCAAATGAAAAAATCAATGTTTAACTAAATACTTGAATTTTCACTGAAAAAAAGATGAATTGATTTTGAAGAAAGTAATAATAATTTCAACCAGAGGTGAACTTTGCATCGAAATAATGCAACTTCAACAAGAAAATTTGATTTTCAACAAACAAGATTAAATTTCAAACAGGTTTGATTTTCTAACTCAAAAAGGATGAATGTGCAATGAGCAATGTAAACAAGCTTTCTTTCATAATTCAGGAATATTTCTTCTTCCGAATACTACTTCTACTCTAAGGACTGCTTGGAGTACATACTTTCTTTATTTGAAATTGAGTAGAGGGAACGTATAGATATATTTAAATCAGAGGTGCCCAACGCGTGAGCAACGGTGTAAATGAATGTCACTCGTCAATCCCCTCTCTTACCACCTTGGATGCATCCATGCGGTGATCGCGAAGTGGAAAGGGGTCCTTGGCGGCCGGGCTGTGTGAAAAGTGCGCGCAAGTAGGCGTGGTCAGGCGTAGTCAGACGAAGCCCATGGTGGAACGGGGAGAGAATTCTCGATGAAGCCCTTGGAGAAGAGGAAGAAAGGAAAAGCGCGCCAACCTTGCGTTGGACACCCCTGATTTTAATACTTAGAGAATCAGATTAAAAGAACGTTCAATTTTTTGAATCAAATTATAAGATCTCTTCTCGATTCATTAAAAAAAGCGGTCATTTCTCGTATTTTTCTGGTAGAATTTTTGATAGCTTAAGTTGAGTCAAGTAAATTCATGGTTTTTGATTGAATTCCCGGTCATTTACCGGTCAATAAAACTTGCGGTCAAGTCACGATTTTGTTAAAATCATCTGTTTTTGTCGAAGATTCAACTTTTTGGAACGGGAGGAAGAAAGGCCAAAAATAGCCCAAAATTCTTGACGTAGTAGATGGATGGTCCTCATGAGAATCGCGCTTGTGAAATGAAAAGAAAATTAGACAAGCTCGTCTCGTCGAGCGCTCTTGATGAAAACAATTATTATCTACGAACGCCTCAGTCACCGTGAAGCGAAAGTTGATTCGGCTCAGCCCAGTTTCCTGGAGCAGAGAGAACTTCTTTTTCGTACTCTTGTATCATCATTGATCAAGTTAGCCTCTCGCCTAGCCTACGAAATGATTTCATAAATCTGAACCAGTAGTCACCTAAAAAAAGATGTGCATTCATTTTAGACTGTCAGTTTCAGATGGTTAATGATGTCAATTTCGTGGAACATCGACATGAAAATCAATAGAAGAGAAGGCACCACTTTAGTTGCGTAACTTTAGGCCTTTTAGGGGGAGATGAGAGATTAAATCTATTGCGGGAAGAATCGAGGAGAGAGCAGCTTTGGACTCTCGGTTAAATTGAAGCAACTCCGATTTATCAACACTCTTGACCGGCGAGGGATGAGTCAGCATCAAGATTCGAAAAGGAGGAGTAGGTTGTACAATGTACAGGACGTACACACTGTCTACGCCCACAGTTTTCACGTTCGCTCCAAGAACCGGGTTTCTTCAACGGGTTTGCCTACGGGGGACTCATCGAAGCGAGGAGCTTCTTACCTCGCTTCTTACTACTGCCGATTTGCCCCGTATGGTACCCACTGCGAGCAGCGAGCAGTAATTTTTTCCCCGACCAACATTCTGCATCATGTGCACGAGATCAGATCCGCTCAATCTCTTCATTTACTCATGCTTCTATTTATATAATTTTACAACTAGGCAATTATACGCGCGCGTCAAATTTCTTCTCACTTAGAGATAACCTTACAAAAAACAAATTTTTGAAACGAAGTTTCTTATACGAAATTTTTAAGGAGAAAGAAGATACAAAGATATTACGATTTTCAGGAAAAATCAGCGGGAAAACAAAACAGATGAATTACCAACAAAATAGTAGAATCCTCAACCAAAGAAGATTAATTTTCAAACAAAAAGACAAGTATTTAACAACATATTTGAATGTCTTACCAAAGAGATCAATATTCAACGAAATATGCATGTTTTTTAAAAACAAAATACACAAACCAAATAGTTGAAAAGTTGAATACAAAGTGAAATGATGAAACGCTACACGGAAAACTCCATATTGCTAGGGTAGCAATATTAGAGTGGTCGCAAGCTTACTTTGTCGTTGTCAACACGATATAAAGAGTATCGTGGTCGGAAGTTCACACGTAGGGCTGTTAGAGCGACACACTTCGCTACGATAGCGATACCCTGAATATGGATCTGAGCTATAAGAATTCTATGATAGTTGACACATGCATTTTGACAGTTATTGGACAATTTTAAACAAATTAATATATTTATCGAATCCCCATTCTTTCAATTTATTTTCTAGCCACGCATCCATTTTGCACTAAAATTATATTTACTTTAACTCTATCAAACTTTTACATGTAAAAATTTGGCAAAATGAGGCTATGCGAAAATTAACCAACGCAGGTAGCCATAGCAACGCCACCGTGACGCTGTCGCAGCTCTACCGTGTAGTGTCAGAGCGATGCACTTTTTGTGCTGTCACAGCGAAATGGAGTTTTCTGTGTAATCATAACATTATTTTCAACAATTTTTAGGGTGGCGATTCAAAATACGATTTTAAATTCCCATGGTCATTCCCCGGTTCTTCACGGCCAAGTTCTTTAATTTTTCCTGTCAACTAGACTAGAAATATCATATTTATATTTATCGCAAAACGCGAACATTTGTTTTCATTCATGTCGTTCATTCTAAACATCCTTTAACACAACAGATAAAACATTGCAATATAAATCAATTTTGTCAAGAATACTCAAATTTTCAACGAAAAAAGATGATTTTTTAACAAAAAAAAAACTATTTTCAACAAAAAAAGTTCATTTTTCAACCAACGTGATAAATTTTCAAATAACATTATAAATCTTCAACCAGAACAGTTAAATTTCAGACCAAGAAAATGAATTTTCAACTTAGAAGATAAATACTTAAATGGAGCACTTCAATTTACAACAAAAATGGAACAGTAACATTTTTCATTTAAAAAATAATTTCGAACCAAGCATAGGAATCGCGAACAAAGAAATCTTCAACTGAAGGAGATGAGTTTTCAAACAGATACATTAACTTTCACTGAAAAAGGTAATTGTCAACGAAAATTTGAACTTGAAAAAATGGATCGTCAACTAAACAAATGGATTTTCAACTGAAACTATGGAATTTTTAATTGAAATTAATTAAATTTTCAGTAAAAAAAATACTTATAACAAAAAGAAAACTAATTTTACCCAATAAAAAATTAACTTTCCAACAAATTATTACATTCAAGAACAAAATCGTGGACTTTCTGATAAAATTGTGAATGTGTAACTAAAGTAGTTGAATTTTGAAACAGAAAGACGAATTTTTAACTGAAATGATGAATCTTTAACTAGAATGGTTCAAACAATTTCGTCAGGAAATTAATTTTCAACCAAAAATACAATTTCTCGACAAAATGGTTTAAATTTCAACTAAGAATTAACAATTTTCAAACGAAAATTGACATTTTTGGCTTGAAAAATTAATTTTAAACCAAATACAAGAGTTTTCCACTAGATGAATGTTAGGATAAAATGAAAAATGTAAAACTTGAATTGTTAACTGTAAAGAAGACTTTTTGGAGAAGAACATTAACTTTTAACCCAACTGATGAATTTTCAGGTAAATGATGAATCTTCAACGGGAATAGAGGTATTGCAAGCAAAAATAAGAATTTTTTAACGATAAATATTAATTTTCTACAAAAAAGGCAAACTTTCCATAAAGTACAGCAATTCTCAAATAAATAGTTTAATTTTAAAATTAAAAAATCAATGTTTAACTAAATACTTGAATTTTCACCAAAAGAAGATAAATTGATTTTCAACAAAGTGGTTACAATTTCAACTAGAGGTGAATTTTGAATCAAAAAATGCAACTTTAACAAAAAAATTTGATTTTCAACAAAGAAGTTTAAATTTCAAACGAGTAGTTGATTTTTAAACCAAGAAAGATGAATTCGCAATGAACAATGTAAACAAGTTTTCCATCATAATTCAGAAATATTTCTTCTTCTTGAATTGGAAGAACAATTTTTTTAAATTCTTCTCTAGTGAATCCGAAATATGATTAGTTTAAAAAGTCCCCGTTCCATGCAAAAAATTTCCTGGTCCAAGTGAAATTATACTTCTAAACTAAAACTCCCTGTCCTAAAATGAAAACTATGATTATTTTCTGAAATTTCCAGTCCCAAGGCAGATAAATGAGGAAAAGCAAATAAAACGTGTTCAATACATTTTTTTAACAAAAATTTAAATAATAATTCTTTCTGTATGTTTGGGCTATCATTAATTCGATTATCAAATTTGAGTCAGCTGAAGAAATCTCACAGAGAAAAAAATTTACAACACGTTTTTTTTATAATGGAAAAAAAATTCTTTTCCCATGACGTATAGATATATATTCCAATATTTTGAGAATCAGAATTCAGATTCGATTGAAAAACAATTGATTAAATTTCAACAAAAAAGATGGATTTTCAACCAAATAGTTCCATTTTCAATCAAAAGAATGAATGTTTGACCAAAATAACGTATTAATTGAAAGATCCCATTTTTTGTAAACATAATTTAAAAATAGTATACTAACAATGAGTGAGGTCTTTCAATTATCAAATGGTCAACTAACACAAACATTATTTGCCTGGAATGATGTATTTCCAAAATAAAAAGAATTTTCAACAAAGTAGTTTCACTTTCAACAAAGTTCACTTTGACCAAAAGAAACAAAATTTCAAGAGAATAGTTGATTTGTCAACAAAAACAAAATAACTCTGAACTAAACAGTTGTATTTTCGACAAGAGAGATTATATTTCTACTAAAAAGAATCATGTTCAACCTAAATGATGAATCTTCGATCTACAAAATTAATTTTTAACAAAGTAGTTGGTGCATTCCTGAGAAGAAAAGTGAAATTCTCAACGACAAACGTAACAGTCGATATTACAACTAGAAAGGATTTTCATTCTAAATAAAAAGAGTCGCTGATTCTTACAACACAGAATCAAATTCGTATGAGTCCATATAAAGAATCAGATTTCAGTTGTGGTCCCGTATTGGCAACAAGATTTTTTTTGGACAGCACGATTTTTTGCAATAAAATAAACAAGCATACCATTCTGCATTACGCGATACAATATTAAAAATTGTACACAACAGTAAATGTTCCAGAGAATTCCATATAAAAGTTGATTAAGTGCTGCTGAATGGCCGGCTTTAGTTTGTTTTATCTCTAAAAGTCAAAATGTCGAAATCGTTAAAAACTGGCCTGATTCCATGTATGGAACAACTGAAACCTGATTCTTTATACGGACTTACGCGTACTTCATTCCATATTGTATCAAGCAGTCGAGCTGCATTCAACCAAAAGAGATGGATTCTCAAGAAGATAGTTGAATCCTCAACTAAAATAAAAAAATTATCCACCAGGAAATTCGGCTCTCTAACAAAATTATTCAATTTCAAATTGAATATGACGGAATTTTAGAAGAAGTGATTAGATTTCAACAAAGCAGTTGAATTTTTAAGACAGATAATATAGATTTTTAACCATAAGTGGAGTAGTTAAATTTTCGGTTGAAAAACTTATTATTGAACAAGAAAAATATTTAAAACAAATCAATTGAAAAAATCTGACAGCACAATTAATTTTATATCAGGAAGATGAACTTCCACTCAGAATGATGAATCTTCGAATAAAATAATGAATTTCTAATACAGCAGTCCAACTTTGAACCAAAATTTTCAACTCCCTAGCGAAAAATAAGAATTTTCAACGGCAAATAAGGTATTAAAAAAGAAAAATTTCCAACAAAGTAGTTGAAATTTAAACGAATTAGATAAATTTTGGACCTGAGTTATAAATCTCTGACAAAAAGAAATAAATTTTCAACAAAGTAGTTCTACATTTATACAAGAAGTTGAATTTTCAACCAGACATGATTCTAATTTCAAATCTTGAACAGTTAATTTCACGGAACAGATGACTGCGAAAATTGTTGAATATCTAGAAGAATATTTGAATTTTATATAAAAATATTCAATTTTTAAATAAAAAAAAAACTTTGAACAAAAAAGTGACTTTGACATAACAGGGTTGCGATTTCGGGGACGATTACAAACTCCCGGTCATTTCCTGGATTTCCACGGTCAAGTTTTTCAATTTTCCCGGGCAACTAGAAGTAACATATTTATATTCGTTGCAGAACACAAACATTTATTTTTTATTAATGACCTTCATTCTAAACATCCTTTACCACAACAGATCAAACATTGCAAAATAAATAAATTTTGAAGAGAATACTCAAATTTCCAACAAAAAAATCAATTTTTTTTTACAAAAATTGGAACAGTTAAATTTATAATTAAAAACAATGAATTTAAGATAACCAAAAAAAAAACGGATTTACCACAAAATAGTTCATTTTTCTAACCAAAGTGACGAATTTTCAAATAACATTATGAACCTGTAACCAGAACAGTTGAATTACATACCAAGAATATGAATTTTTACCTAAATAGATAAATATTTAAGTGGAGCACTTCAAATTTCTAACCATGTACGTGAATATTCAAACAAAAAAAAAATTTTCAAAATGGAGTGAACCATTTTCTAAGAACAAACACAATTTTTCAACAAAATAGTCGAATTCCCAACTCAAAAAATAATCATTTTCACTCGAAAATGGAACAGTAATATTTTTAGTTCAACAAACAAATTTCATACCAAGCATAAAGGTTTTCTACCAAAACAAAGAATCTACAGCTGAAAGAGTTGAGTTCTCAAACAGAAAAATTAACTTTTACTAAAGAAGATAAATTGTCAACAAAAATTTGAATACTCAAATTTTAATTGAAAAAAAATGGATGTTAAACTAAACAAATAAATTTTCAATTAAAACTATGGAATTTCTAATTGGAATAAGTTAAGAGTTTCAGTTGAAAAAATTCATTATAAAAAAAAAATAACTTTCAACTAAAAAAAGGCAACTTTGAATAAACTAAAAAAATTAACTTTCAAACAAATTACATATTAAATTTTTATACAAAATGATGAAGAATCAAATGAAAAGGTAAATGTTTACCTGAAGTAGTTGAATTTTGAATCAGAAAGACATGACATTTTTGGCTCAAAAAATGAATTTTTAACCAAACATTAAGAGTATCAATTGGATGAATTTTCGAATAAAATGAAAACTGTTGAACTGTATAATTTGCATTGTTAATCTCAAAGAAGAGTTTTTGAAGAAGAATATCAACGATTAAAAAATCGATTTTTTTTAAAAATATGTGAAGTTTCAACGAAATAATAGAATTTTTAGTTCAAAAAGACAAATTGTCACCGAATTGTCTGATTTTGAACTAGAAAAGATCAATTTTCCACTAAAAATGAAGTGGTTAAATTTTCAGTTGGAAAAATTGATTTTCTACTAAACTGATGCATTTTCAGGTGTAATTATGAATCTCTAACGGGAATAGATGTATGTTAAGCCAAAAGATGAATTTTTAACCATAAAGAATAATTTTCTACAAAAAAGCAAGTTTGTCACGAAAAACATAAATTCTCATGGTAATAGCCTAATTTTCAAATTCAGGAATCAAAGCTCAACTAAACACTTGAAAATTCACTAAAAAAGGATAAATTTGCAATGAACAATGTGAGAAAGTTTTCTATCATAATTCAGGAATGTTTTTTTTCCTCCTACTCTGAATTGTTTGAAGTACTTTCTTTATTTAAGTTATTTAAAATAAATAAGACAGGAGTTCAAAACTGTGACGAATTTCGGAATGGAGGAACAATTTTTAAAAATTCCTCTCTTCTAAATCCGAATTATCATTTTTTTTTAAAGTTCTCATCCCATGAAACAAATTCCCTGCTCCAAGTGAAATTATACATCTAAACTGAAACTCCCTGCCTTAAAATAAAAACTATAATTATTTTTCATCATACCTCAATCGAAAATTCAACTTTCGATCCCTGTGGAGCGGGTCGAAAATCGAGTTTTCTACCCTAGGGACGAAAGTGACAGAAAATGCAAATGGCGATGTTCTGTGTACACTGATCTGTAATTTTCTTCCCTCTGGTAGAAAACTCGATTCTCGACTCGCTTCGCAGGCATCTCCAATCGAATTTTCGATTATCGCTATGATGAAAAATTGTATGTGTGACGCGTGCCGAGGAAACGATAAAAACATTTTTTAGAAAAAATGAAGATAATAATTCTTTTTGTAGGTTTTGTCTATCATCAATTCGATTATCAAATTTGAGTCAGCTAAAAAATCTCACAGGGCAACAAAGTTGTAGAACGTTTATCTTATAATGGAACGAAACAAAATTCTTCCTCTCATGATGTATAGATATAGTTAAATATTTTGAGAATCAGATTAAAGGAACGTTACATTCTGTAAATCAAATGATAAGATCTCTTTTTGATTCATAAAAAGGAAGCGGTAATTTATCGTATTTTTTTCAGTTGAATTTTTAATAGTCTAGGTTGAGTCAAGTAAATGCTCGGTTTTTAATTGAATTCCCAGTCACTTCCCGGTCAATAAAATTCCTCGTCATTTCTCGGACTTTTGCGGTCAAGTCGCCACCCTGCATAATAAATTGAGTTCTCAACGTAAAATGTAATAGTTTCCTTTCAAATGGAACATATTTTTATTTGAAAGGAAAAAAAAGTTGAATTTATCAAAAAATTATAGAGTTTAGACAAAATAGTTATCTTTCGAACAGTTGGGATTCTAACAAAATAGTTGAATCCTCAACCGAAACAGATAAATTTTCAACCAAACAGTTTCATTTTTAAGCAGAAAAGATGAAATTTTGATCAAAATAGATAAATTTACAAAAAAAAAGAAAATTACATGGACGAAATGGTAAAATTTTACACCAAGAAATTGTTCAGTTAACAAAGAAAGAGAATTTCAGTCAAATTTCCGAATTCCCAGGAAAAAAAAAGAATTCTTAAAGGAAAAAGTTTAATCCTAGACCAAAAAGGATTACTGCTGAACTTAATTGTTAAATCTTTATTGAAAGTACTCAGTAATCTACTTCTTAGATCAGAGATCAACTACCACCACGATTTCTACATTATTACATTGCTACATCACTACCAATATGGAGGTTAGCTGTTCTTATACGAAGGAGTCTTCTCATCCCACACACTATTTTTTATAAAAAATAGGTTGGAGTAAAAATTTGTACCACTTGAATAGAGAGGAAACGACAAACGAAGATGTCGAATCTTTTCATGAAAATGGTGGCTATTAATGGAGCAATTATCTGCAATTTCAGTTTACCTGTAGGTTGCACTATTTTATGAATTGGCTTCAAGTTGCAATTTGAAGGCCATCGTATGCCAAGTGACTCATTTCAGGTCACTCGAGAAGGTGAAGCGTGTGCCAAATGTGCTTTCGAAACTCGAGATATCTGTGTTAGTTTTCACGAGATCAATGGCCCCCATTCGGAAATCTTGCAAGTTTGATTCTACCAAACAAGATTAGCAAGAATAAAATTAATAAGAGACCTTTACCAACAAAATATAAGAAGAATATATCTTGAATTTAGTAAGGGTAATGCAAAGAATGCAAAGAGGGCTCCGTTATTAAATATGAGTACTTAACCTTTTAGCTGCGGGGATGGTCGATATATCGACCACCCAAGGGGCACAAAATATTATATGTTTTTAGGCT